>JAVYIG010016299.1:0-31838 GCA_035222895.1 Strongylocentrotus droebachiensis | reverse complement strand
TATAAGCAATTTCAGCCACAACAATAATACCATGACTAATATCCCAATAATATAAATAATGACACAAATCATGTGGCATGAACCATCTTTATCACGTATTTCGAGGCAGATAGAGGATAATGGTACCTCTATTTTATTTATTTATTTGTTTACGGATAGGTAATTACGGATAGGTAATTATAAGTAATTTCAGCCACAACAATAATATCATGACTATATCCCAATTATATGAAGAATATATACACGTATAATAGACCAATTTGATCAAGTATTTTGAAGCAGATAGAGGATAAACGCTAGATTTTTTGTTTTTTATTTGAAAAAAAATGCTTTCTCTCTACATGCTTGAACCTAAAATGCTAACAAACACTGTGAACAGAATAGCAAAACGACATCACATATCTCAATTAGCGCAGAACTAGGAACCTAAAGCATATGCAGGTTTATTTTAATGGGTTATTATTGACTCAGGGTTCAAGTCCAAAATTTCAGTTCTAATCTAACAAAAACAAATCGTACAGGAACTCAATTTCTCCCAAAATAACACTCATCTTTGTTTTACATTGGTTTGTCTTTGCGTTTACTTTGTATAATGATGTAAATCATTGACGTCGACCTTTGACAATACCTACATTTAAAATGATTTCCTTCGTTTCCAGACCAAGAGTAACGTCAAAGCGTTTGAAGTTGTGGATTGTATCTTCAAAGAGAGTTATATTTACAGCAAACGGTGTGTCGTGGATGACTAGATCTGGCTTCCAACCTGTGTAATATCATAACGTAAACCAGAATTATAATGTGGGATTGATTTCGGTACCAATGAACATACCCTATACAGAAAACAAATTTCACTTCTCTGGAAAGGATAAGATAGACCGTGTTATGTACTCTTACTTAAGAGGTACACAGATGAATACTCAAGACAGATAATAGCACACGTTTGATACTCGTGGTGTAAGATTCCAAAGTAAGTTTATTGCGCTGATCGTATGACGTCATCAATATATAACAGACCGGCAAATAAAATGAAATCTAAGTTTGTAAGCATGGTAAATGGTGAAATCTACAATTTTACTAATAATTAGTCATCGAAAAAAACTATTTGTAAAAGTAAATGGGTTGACTAGCCGACAAACATTCGATATATATTTATTACAACAAAAGCAAAGGAATGAACATAGAAGACGCATGATCATTGAAAAGTCGATGTGAATAATTTACTTACATGATTTAAAATATTGAGGAATGCGTATTAATTCAGTTATGACATTATTCCTTTCCTTATCAGAAGGTATTGCCAAGACAGTAACAGTGTAAGAAGCCCCTGGTGTCAAGCCAATAAAACCATCGTAGAAGAAAGGATGCTGGAAAAAAATAATTAGAGAAGAATCAGTACACAAACCATTTCAGCTGTATTTGTCACAAAAAAAAATATATACGTACTATTTACACTTTTGTTTAGTCTTATAATAATATAACCTAAAATACTACCAGAAAGGGAAAAATGAAAAGAAAAGTAATTTAGATACTAATTGTAATCTGTTAGATATCAATCTATTCAAAAAATCTGAAAATGTTATATGAATTAATGAAGTATAAATTGTGTTCGTTGCGACATGGACGTTTTCATGTAATATTATTAAATCATCCAAAGATGAATATCACTCACTTGGAACTACATGAAATAGTAATTTCATCAAATATTGATATAGTATTATTTTTTATTTTCTTATTCCTTTTCCCCTTCCAGAGGGTTCCTTTATTAAATTATATCATTCAAATTATGTATACAATAATATATATATACCGGGTATATATATACATGCAGAATTTCAAAAAAATAATCTTGTTCATTCAAAATATGATAAGAACATACATTTATAGATATCAGTTACAAATTGCAGTCATTTTTACAATATCACAGATTTACTTGGCAAACTAATTTAGGAGAAACAAACAATCAGAAACACTTTGTAAAAGGTAACCACTTTTTCATAAACTACTCTTTCTTTTAGATTTGTTTTACATACATATTTTTTCATATCAAAATAACACTTTATCGTTGATATTATGTGTTTAAAAGCTGGCAAACACTGTAAAATGCATTTGGCTGCAAAATTGTCTTTCCTTACTATAATCATAGTCCGTTTCACGGGATCACTCCTTGAATCAGACTTAAGCTATACTCACATGATTAGCTGCTTCTTTGCTAAGTGGTATTTGCACCAAAGTTAAACTGAATACATCGTAGCGCTAAATCAGTACCGCTCCGGAGAGATATAGATATGGCTTTAAATCCTCAGAACCTACATTGATCAGAGAAAAAACAAACAATGTCTAAGTGTTATAGAACAGATCTTCTTGAAAGGAAAGGCGGCACGTCACGTTGGAGCTACATTATAACATGTGTGCTTTGTTGGTTCTTTCGGTTATTATTAAATGACATGTCCTGTTTTGGACACTGTTTCGAACTGAAAGGTCAGTATCCCGGCTCAGTATAAATGTACTATATAGGAGCAAAAAAAGAAAAGAAAATCCCCAACTTTTTTCCCTTCATGTGCGGGCGGCCGTTCTGCCATAAGGTATATAGTCAAGGCCCCATCGATGGCAAATTTTATATTCAATTGACAACTCCAAGATGCGAACTTTCAGAGATTAAAAAACATTACAAATTAACTTCTCAAATTTCGTCAGACTATACTCACTCCACTCCTCTACTTGAAAGGTGATATTAAGTCCCAAATAAACTGTAGCGCTGTCATCGTTACATCGGGTATGGCATGACGATGCAGCCAGAGGTTCAGCATTATGAATGGTTGGTGAGCAGGTTGTGTAGTACCTATCAGATCTCAGGTTTGTCACTGTCCCAGGTATATCCGTAACGTTTTTGATGTTCCCATTGGGACACGTATCTACGGATATATACAATAATTTGATTGAACTTCGGTTTCAAATACAGTCAAACCTGCATTAATCAGTGACCATCTGTCTATAAAGACTAAATTCCCCCCTTGAATATGGATTCTCATTCAATATGTACTAAAGAAACCTGTATACATACATACCACCTGTCTATAAAGACCAAATTTCATGTCTCCCCTGGACGGTCTTTATATACAGGTTTCACCGTATATGATTCTTAGTGGCGAGAGTATTCCAGTTTCAAATTTCAAGTTTATTTGATTCCACTTCACCGAAAACAGGAAATACCAAGATAATTAAAATGCAACATATTCATCCAATTTAACATCTGTCTCAGTCCCCCCCCCCCCATATGACAGAAGATCTTATCTAAGATCCTATGTTTAGTGATATAAGTTCTGTTGTCATAATTTACTTTATTAGACACGAAATTTGTCCTCTTGAACGTGCCATTTTCGTCATTTAATCGTATAAACCAGTTTCCGAGAAATCAATCATTTCTTCTTCCTTACATCATCCTTTCTCTATGACAGATTTTGTTTGTTTATTTCTGAAAATCATCATAAAAAACAATAACACAGTATAACAAAATCAAAAACTTATATAGCAATAATAGAATGATAAAATTGTTGGATAGTTAACGGCTCTGTTCTTCCATGGAGATAAGAAGTCGGTGGTATATGGCCAGTGATAATTGATGCCGGCAACAAAACTATCAAGCTGTATTATAATAATAATTATGTATTTATATAGCACATTTTCTATATACAAAGTCATATTCAAATACGCTATTATTTTCAGACCATATGGGTTGGTATAAATTAATGTGTGCACTTTTAACAAACTCTTCTTTTGTAACAAAATAATTCTTTCTACCGCGGATCATGAGGCGAGCAGCAATCTATTTGAAAGCAAGATGCAAAACTTGACTATAGTGAAGGTATGGACAATTAAAATAATACTCTTTTGTCAAGTGAAAAGTTTTGATAAAACTTTGTGTGTGTGTGTGCTTATAAACAAACAAAAACACTTGAGTTAATTTGTTCCACATTTACATCAACAACAAAAAAATAAAAAAATAAAAGCGAATAAGCGTAGATTACACCTTTTTAAAGATTTCAAATCAAGTATAATATACGGAAAATAGGTACGAAGTATCGAAATATATAGATATGACAGGCAAGGTAAAACAACGTAAAATGTGGGGAGCCTAAATAAAAAGCACAGCTTGTATGTGAATAGGCTCCCGAAATGACTAACAGAATATAGCGGGTCTGAAAAGGTATCATAGGAGGCGAAAACGGAGTAGTATATTATGAGATTCTAGAGACGTACAAGGAGAGTGAATTTGAGAACAAGGAAAAAATAGAATAAAGAGTAAAGAAGGGAAGGAGAAGAGAAGAGAAGAGAAGATTCTTACCCATTAAAAGAACCTCGGGAGACCCACGTATTTCACACGTCACCTGAAATAATTGAATAGAGAGAAAGGGCATATTTTCATATTAGGGCCATATTCAAACTGTCTGGAAATATTAGTCACTAAAGAATTCATCGCAGTATCATTAGTAATGATACTGCGATGAAAAGTCGACAGATGTTACATAATATGACGTTAGCAATTGATCAATTAAAATGTAAAAAACATCAAACAATATATTTCAATTTTTTGATGCACAAAATGAAAAGCATAACAATCGAGGGTGGGGGAGGATAAAGGGGCAAAGAGTGAGATGGCGAATTTGTGCACAAATGATAAAACACAATCATAAAACAAAAAGAAATATCTGAGTACATAGATAGTAAGTAACATAAAATAAATTATTCAAATAACTTGGATGAAAGGCTGAATGTGAAAAATTAAGTATTTTTAGCACAGCAAACACATTAACATTTTTTTAGGTCGATAAATACGGTTTATAGCGTGTGCTTCAATAGTCACATAGGCCTATTTCTATATTTGAATATTTTGACTATTTCAAAAACGTTATGTGAAAATGATAAATTCATTTGAATTAGAGCCTTTGGACATAACGACCTTATTGATTAAATGAATTTAAAGTGGCCCAGTTTTGTTTGCAATCCAAAAGTCTCCTCATTTTGAATTTATATATTATATTTATATACCATACTCAGTAGCGTATAAGCAGGATTTTTTTCAAGGAGGGTGTTTGAAAATTTGGAAATCGCACCGATCGATATTTCGCTCAGTTGGGGGGGGGGGGGTATTCATTTTTTCCCAAAAAAATTGAGGGGGGTTAACCCCCAAAACACCCCCCCCCCCCCCCCCCCTGCGTACGCGCCTGACCATACTAACTACCTTCACACTATTTCATACGTCATGATTATTATATTATCAGCTTTAGCAAGAATCCATAATAAGGATTTGAGAGGCAATCTTTTCACGAACTTTTTTTAAACAAACAAATATGAACGGTACAATTCTGCTGGGTTAAAGTCCAAAATTCCAACAAAAGATGTTAGCGTTCAACACACTTCGGTGTGTTCCATAATGTTATACCGATTGGAGGGTTTTAACGAACAAAGTGACTTTATTGATATCGTGTGTCTTCAAGCATGCGCACGCATTGGTACGGCTTGTTCCCAGTCGCCACAGGGTAAATAAATGGGGATTCCCCTAAACCCTGTATAGTCTCGCCATACAGACTTAATTTAATTGTCCCTAGACAGTGGAAACTTTCAATTCATTACGAGGTAAAAAGTGAAAGCTAGTCCCCAATAAGCATTGCGAGACAAAATTAATCTAAATATTAACCAGTTACGGTATCAATGCATTCATCATTCACCACCCTCTTGAAATGGAAAACGCCTGATTCTTGAGACTAACCATGTTGACGTAAAAGGTTGCATGTAATGTATTCTTTGATCAGTTCCTCAAATACATTCCCAATGATGACGCTACTCTAACCCATTCATAATAACAAAAGGGAGCTGCACAATTCTATCCGGCTGTCATCATTTAAACGTAATCTGAAGTTAAAGCTATAGTTAACACGTATAAGGAATCCATGTAACATATTATGCTCATTTCCTTCAAATGCATGCCATTTAATATTCATGTTTACAATACACACTTTAAGTTGGAATTTGATTTATAAAGCGACCAATGTTGCATGATAGCTGCACAATGCAAACGTTAGTGTCCCATTTTTGTGCTTGTGTTGTTTTGCTTGTCTCGCCATGTATTGTCTTGTTTTGTATCGTCCCGTTTCCCGTTTTTCTTTTTCCTTGCATTTTCTACTTTATGATACTATGATATTTTATGTTAGGGAACCTAAATTACAAGCTATGCTTTCCTAGGCTTCCTCCGCAAAACAGCAAGCATTTATCTTCTTAGTCCCAATTGTGTACTTTTACTGCATTGCACATACAGGCGAACCATAATATTTCTCGGTTGTTAATAAATCAATCAAAATATTAAAAAGATGCTTATATACAATTGATATAAATTCGATTCAATTCAATTCAATTTAAGACTTTATTCCAGACTCAGCTGCAAGAGCAGAGGTCCATATAACATATTTACATGTAGATATAAACAAGAATAAGAGAGGAACATATTATTAAAAACTGACATATTTACATGTACTTATATAAACAATGAACAAAAAATAAGAGTGGAACACATTATGGATAAACGAGAAACAAAACTAAAATACTTTAATCAACCTCTGCCGACTGTGACAACAAGCTAGAGAACCAGATTCTTCCACAAATCTTCATGAGGTGAACCTTGTACTGCTATGCATTGGGTTAACCTACATTTTAACAATCATATTTTCTGAAGTGTCAGTTCTCTGAAACAACTTGAAAATTAGATTTCTTACAACAGCTTGACTGCCTAGGTACTCGTCAGAGCATCCTCATATCATCATTATATACCGTGAGTTTCTTTGTACTGCTCTTTGTATACCTACTCGAAAGATGTACTGTACATAACGGTGTACAATAAGCTCGAAATAAATCAACTTTAACTTTACGAGAGCGCATATCAAACTTTCTGCACAATGTGTTACCCTGTGCATAAATTTCACAAAACTGTCATGAATATCTCTCTCATCACACACGTCCTCAGTAATTTAGCCTCTTTAAAAGAAAACAGATGAATTACAAATCTGGAAATACCAACTTACAATGTTCTTTACAACTCACAATCATAACGTGACTCTTTTTCGCATTATATTTAACATCATTGTATATACCAAACTGAGAACAAACAAGCAAGCTCTGTGAACCTGCAGTTGATGGATTAAAAATAACAATATCATCAGCATCAGTAAATGATTAACTTTGGAAATCAAATAGCCAGTACCACAAGCTAAATATCATATGACACTTACTATATAACATAGAAAATTAAAATTATTTGTAATTAAACAATATCAAATGTTGATAAGCGACCACAGCATTTTTGGAATACAAAACATGCAAGCATAATATTATCATAAATTATGTCGAATTTGAAAGGAATAGAGAAATCCACTGAAAAGCAGAGATTGTATTTGTGTGGATTAATATTTAAAAAAAAAAAAAAAAAATGAAGAAATTACTTTTGAATAGCATGATGGTATCGAGATTGTTTTTCAACCTTTTAACAATCTAAATCTTAATATGGTGTATAGAGGCTAAGCTTGTTAACCTTTCATATATAATTTTATTGCTCTCATCTGCTTATAGACTTTACAGATTTTCAAATGAATGATTAATATAATCAACTAGTGGTCATATGCCCTGGCAGCTTTCAGAGTACAAAGGTTGAACAAACAATATACAAAAATTAACGAATCATTTAATGCAAAGAGAAAACAATACCTGGTTGTCATTGTAGGAAAACGAACAGTCTGATATAGGTGCTTGATCAAGGCAGCATGAAGATGCTAGATCGGGTCCAGAGATCAGCATCAAGCACATGAAGGCGGAAATCGTGAAACTCCCCGCCAGTAGTTCTGCCGTAATCACACTGTACATCTTCGTTAATTAAGCGCTGTTTTAATCCAACTGGTTAGTATGGTCGAATACACGAGCGAGTGATCTTTAGAGAGCTCACATATAGATCTCACGGTAAATTCATAAAGAAATGACACACAACATTAGGTGTAGTCAACCCAATCGCCCAAATTCTCATAGCGCTGATTTTGGGTTTCACCGGCATGACAATTTTCAACGTTCACTATTGTGGCGTGGCGTCTGGGTTCATGGTGTTCGAGGTGGTGGAAGTGGCGGGGGGGGGGGGGGGCAGGCGCGTAGCCAGAGTTTGATGTCTGGGGGGGGGGCACATACATGTAATCGATCGAGGTAAAAAAAAAAGGGGTCTACAAAATTTTAACCGATCCTGGAAATTTTAGGGGGGCACGTGCCCCCCCCCCCCCGTGCCCCCCCCCCCGTGGATACGCTCCTGGGGGGGGGGGGGGGCTGGCGAACTTATGTCAATCACTGTTTCATGCAGCAAGGCTCTGTATTTTATGAGAGGAGGGGAAGGGGCGACGCAAGGAGGGGTTGGGCGTATTTGTAGCTTTGACATTTCATAAAATTATTAGAGAAAGGAGACGATTCGTTGTACCGTTCTCGACTCTTAATCCTTGTCTAAATTCAGTTTCTTTTGACGTTTCATTAAATTATTGGAGAAAGGAGACGATTCGTTGTATCGTTCTCGACTCTTAATCCTTGTCTAAATTCAGTTTCTTTTGACGTTTCATTAAATCATTGGAAAAAGAAGACGATTCGTTGTACCGTTCTCGACTCTAAATCCTTGTCTGAATTCAGTCCCCCCCCCCCCTCCCGCGCGAAGCTTTGACGTTTCATAAATTATTAGAGAAAGAAGACGATTCGTTGTACCGTTCTCGACTCTTAATCCTTATCGAGTCTCCCCCCCCTCCCGCGCGAAGCGTGGATGCTTTGACGTTTCATTTAATTATTAGAGAAAGAAGACGATTCGTTGTACCGTTCTCGACTTCTAATCCTTTTTCTTCCTACGTCCTCTTCCTTTCTTCTTTCTCTTTTTTTTTTTGGCCGGCGTTTTTTTTTTTTTTTTTTTTTTTGGGGGGGGGGGGGGGGGGGCGACGGCCCCACTGCCCCCTACGCGACGTATACAGTATAATTCAATTTTGTACACATAAATTCTCATCCCATGCTCTCTCGTTATTTTATATCATTTTGCAAGACACGGGAGTGATTCACAAAAGATCGACTTAAAGGAAACCACACCCCAAGAAATAACTTTATCTATTCTAAGAGACTTATTATATTCTTGCCCATTAATCTACAAGATTCCCCACCAAAGTGTATGAGAAACGCATAGAGCAAGAATAATGTATAATTTCTCAACACGGCATGGGTATCATCGCCATTTTCTTGATAACTTGACGTAATATGTGAAGTCGTTTATCAAGTAAATGTATTCAAATATTATGGATGCTTCCTTCCCACGTGTGTGTGGTGAAAAAGCATTTCGTACATCTGCTATAAGGGAGTTTACAGATAGCACATGGTACAAAATGACCCCAAATATCCACAGATCTTTACACATAGAGAAGTTCCACTTTGAGCATCTTAGAATAATAACTGCCAAGGTCCTAGATGTGCTTCATAAATACCGTTCGTTTGTCCTCTTGAAAAGAATACTTCCACCTGCGTATTATAGAATGTACCGTTGGTGCATAATTAATGAATAATGTTACAAAACTTTCATGAGCGCATATCCAGTATTCATCTCTGTGGGTTTTACCTTCTTGGTACAAAATGACCTTTATCTACCCATGCGCAGATTGTATCTATGAACTGGCTTATAGCCAGAACCGAGTAAATAAGTTGGCGCCCTTCTAGGGTGAAGTTTTTTCATAAACGACATGGGTTTGTCGACTGCTATTTTTTTGAATTTTTAAATGAATTAGTTATTGTTTGTTTTTATTTCTGCATTTTCAAAATAGAACATAGTTATATACATAAAGTAAATATTTCTTTATTTTACATAATTTTATTTTAAGGTACATTAAATAAGATGCATACAAACACAAATATAATTTCAATGAAAAAGAAACATTACAGAAAAAAAGAAGTTATAATAATGTTCCCCTGTTATATATTTTTCAACAACAACAAAGATTTTCTTATTGATTCCAAAAGTCTTTTCAACTGAAGCTTGATGCATAATACATGTACAACTTCAACTGGTATGTCACATTTTCAAGAAAATGGCTGCGCACATGTCATGCTAAAAGGCATCACAAAATTCACATCATGCCAAGGATATCTTCATTACTATATCTCTTGTACGTTTTCGTAAGGAATATTGTACATCAAAAGGCAGGAAAATATCTCATTTGTCAGAATACGGCTGCGCACATGTCATGCTAAAAGGCATCACAAAATTCACATCATGCCAAGGATATCTTCATTACTATATCTCTTGTACGTTTTCGTAAGGAATATTGTACATCAAAAGGCAGGAAAATATCTCATTTGTCAGAATACCTACACTTACTCTTCGGGTGATGTTTCCTTCAAGTTTAACTTGAACTATGGCAGGCCGTTCATGTCACTAGTTGCTCCCACCGTTCCTAACTATGGTCTCTGAAGTGACATTCAAATCGTGGTCACAATTCTACAGAATCGATATTTGTTATTATAGTTCATTATCGATCTGGCTTAAGATTTTTTTTAAGGGCATAAATCGCCCACCGTATAAGTCCAAGTCTTGAATATGTAAGTAACTTTTTTCTCTTTAACAATGAACTTTAAACAAATAAGTAAATTATGTAGATTTGTGACGTCCCTTGAGAGTCCAATGGTGAGAGCAACCACTGACGCGAATGGCCTGCCATTGTTCAAGTCCAACATAAGTCGATCTTGGTCTTTGTGATACACCCCCTCCCCGGTCTTCGTTCAAATTCAGATTGCACCATATATGCATAATCCATGTGCCCAGAACAAACAGTAAAGCTGGTGATAATGCTTTCCAGCCACGACTGTGGAATGATCTGCCATGAACTGTCCGGCCTGCGTCTTATTTTTTCGTACCACGGCGAGGCCAGATTCCAGTATGAACTCATTTTCATACATAACAAGCTACGAAAGCTTGCAAAGAGGTCACAACCAATTCGACTTTGATTATTTATTGCTTTGCCTCACTATTTATAAAGGCAAAAAAACTAAATAAACTGAGATTTGAACCCTCACGACAGCTCCAAAGTTATATTAGTAACACACTGTCCTTACCGATTGAGCTGACGATGAGTTGATGACAGGTTGATTTGTATAATTACTATCACCCTATTAACAGCCCTACCGGATTCCACGTGCGCATGCGCTGGTTTCCTTTGCGAGTGCGCATGCGCAGGTTTACCTCGCGAGCTCAATCTGGCCTCGCCGTGGTCCGGCCTGTCTCCTTCATTCGATGTTTTTAAGAAAGCTCTCAAAACTTTTAAAGAGAAGGTTGAGTTCTGGGAAGAGGTGAAAAATAATTTGTGAGCATTACTCATTCGTATTATGCAAGTGTGGAAGAACATCAGTTAAGACATGTTCCCTGACAAGCATGGCTCCTCAAATGCCTTCATATTCTAAATATGCATGTAACATCGTAAAAATCGTGGGCCGGCTTTTTACGCCACGTGTTCGTGTAGTCCCATATACATCTTTCTGTGCAAGTGTTTGTAACTTTACCAAGACTTGGCCAAATTTCTTATCATTTTGATGATTCCAGAACCTTGCAATACACACAAATTCTTATATGCTAGATGATCAACCTTTTCTGGTCGGCTCCACACCGTTTCTTTCACAATGCAATCGCATGACCAGAACTCAACTTCATCTTTAAGGGTGTACTTAGGGTCTTACTTTTTGTACTTTAAATTGAATATTGTTATACATGTCTCTTTGTTTTATTATTCAGTTGTGTATAGTGACTTTCGATATATTTGTTTCAATTTCTGGATCCCTCGGTGGAACAGCGCCACCTTAGTGGTAGATGATGAGTAGGGCCATGCATCCAGCCGTATATCTCTTATAGTATGAAACTATGTGTGCATATTGTGTAATGTTTCGATTATTGCACTTTTTTTTATGGAAATAGATTCAAATCAAATTATAGTTGACTTTTGCTACTATATATCGTGTATGTTAATTTGTGCGAAGCAATGTGAAACGGCGTTTTATGTATAAGAACGCTGTATAAAACGACTTTGTTATAACTCATTAGGGCCCACCGGATTATGAGTAATAATCCCATTATGACATGGAAAACCACTGATCTGAACAAGTCTTGAGTACTTGGGAGGACGACACATATACAACAATAACAATGACAGCGACAAGACGACCGAAAACATCACGAAGACCGAAAAGACCTATTCCTGCTTGTGGGTCCACGTTAAAACAGATCACCGAACTTGACTCAGACGTTATTTCAGAACCTGTTCCAGAAATAGTTTCGGAACTTGTTCAAGATCTTTGTTTCTGAACTCTTTTCTGAACTTGCTTCTGAACTTGTTTCCGAACTCGTTTAAAAATGGGTGCTACAGGGAGCAAGAAAATTAAACCAAATCTGGTCGCCATAAAGCAACGGAATCCGCATTTCTGTTACGTAGACCCCGTATTTCAAAACGACAGGTTACGTTCTTTAAACTTCCACCCTGATGATGTCGATGAAGTTTTAACCACACAACCCAAGGCAGCGTTGTCTCCTCATGAAGTGCAAGAATTAGATGATTTGGATGATGTTGAATTCCCGTATGAAAACATCGTGTTTGAAGGTGGAGGGAGTCAAGGCATGGCTTACATGGGGGCAGTGACGGTAAGATCAGCTTTATTCATAACATGATTATACACATCATCATCATTCAATATAACGCACTGGCGTACTGATGGGGGGAGGGGGGGGGGGGGGGAGGGCAGTTGCCCCCCCCCCAATAAAATTCATACGTGGTTTATTTCTAATTCGATAGCAGTAATCTACAAATGTTGCTGAGATGACATGATTTTTCGGGATTTTTCGTTACTTTTGTTGGAAAATGAATAATTCCCAAATCAGACCAAAAAAGAAGATTATTAAGACGGCGGGGATACAGGGGGCTCGAGCTCCCCAACTTTTTATTTGACCTGACTTTATATATGTGTGAAGATAGAGTTATTTTATAGGAAATGTGAAAAATACCTTATTACCTGAACTTTTGAATATACAGAATCGCTTTGATTTAGTCTCTACATTCTTTATTCTATTGAATTCATTCATAATGCCCTTTATTTCACCATTTTTAAAGTTCTGAAACATCATATTTGTAACTCAATTTGAACATGACTGTGATTATTTTGAATGTATTCTATTTTTGTACATAATTTAGAGGGTAATCCACTCCATATACCTATTGTATAGCTTTTTATTTCTTACTTTTTGGTATGCTATTACCAACCTACATATCGTTTGAAAGTTGATAACTTACTATTTCCATCAGTCCTAAAACTATATTCAACTAATATTCCATGCATGGACTACCTATTTTGACAGTGCCGTAATACATTTGTATATTGATAATATAGATTTTGTAGCTTTAATACAGCGTTTTAATAGATAAAATCTTAGATATCACATATCCTCTTTTTCTTCGTTTTTTTCCCTAGGACTATTTGACTTAACTTAAGTGTTTTTTAATGCAAATATTAGCTTCTTTAGCAACTTCTTAACTCATTTATCTATTACTGTTACTCACCTTTCTCAACAATCTAGAAAAAAAGTTTTGTCAATAATTTCAATTAATTCAAGCAAACGTGGGACATTTTTCAAAACACTTCTCAATGCATCGATATTCTTATACGTACCACATTGTGCGTAGTTTTTTCCGCAACTTGTGATTTGTTTGCGTTCGGTAAACATCGACTATCCACGCCTGAAAGTAATTCAATGCCGAATGTTTAGTGTCCTTGTCAAAGACAATGTTAATCCCGTGTCTGAAGTCCCGGGTAGAAGTGAAGGTTATCGATTGGGTTGAATAATCTTATTGTGTTTTGATCATAAATCTCAAGCGACTCAATCATGAACCATTGTATATACATGGTATTAAGAGCTAAGGATATAGAGCGAGGATGGCGAATTCGACTTGGAGACACTGTGAACCATTTCACTAGCAATCCTTTGTGAACATTTTACAAAACCTTCGTCCTAAGCTTCACTTGTATTAAAAGTATGCCCTACTTTGGGGGGAACAAGACAGTGGTTGAATGATTGCTCACTGGATTCAAAGTTACATGCTAGGATTCAGACTAAATGATCATCGTATTTTGTGTTCCAAACTTCCACTATATTTTCAGTGAATCCTCTAGTAACTCTTGACACCTTTAAACACCGTAAGAAGATATGTCCCTTTTAACAATAACAGACGTAAATATTTTGTCACATTCGGTTTAAATTTAGTCCTTGTATTATAGATTTGCTTTTGAATCACCCCTTGTATTTCTAAGTATATCCTCTAACTCCTGTTACCATGTTTATAAGTTTTTCCTTTAAACTGAATGTTTATTTCATGTTATGTAAAGCACTTAGAAACGATAAGTATTAAGTATATGTTAAGAGCTATTCATATTGAAATGTTAACTACAATTTCTATTATCAAGATTGAATAATATGGACTAAATAGATAATGATGATTATGATGAT
Organism: Strongylocentrotus droebachiensis; assembly: GCA_035222895.1. Lineage (NCBI taxonomy): Eukaryota > Metazoa > Echinodermata > Echinoidea > Camarodonta > Strongylocentrotidae > Strongylocentrotus > Strongylocentrotus droebachiensis. The sequence continues at coordinate 17,254 of JAVYIG010016299.1, read as the reverse complement.
GTAATTAATAATAATACAAAAATAACAATAAAACTACTAATACTTTTACTACTACTACTACTACTACTACTACTACTACTACTACTACTGCCACTACTACTACTACTACTACTACTACTACTACTACTACTACTATACTACTACTACTACTACTACTACTTCTACTACTTCTACTACTGCTACTATACTTCTACTATTACTACTACTACTACTACTACTACTACTGCTAATACTACTTTTACTACTACACACTACGACTACTACTACTACTACTACTACTACTACTACTAATAGTGAGAATAATAATTGTAACAATAACAACATTAAAATAAGGTCTTATTTACCAAGGGTATCGTTCAAGAAATTTCTATACCAGCTACTTTGGCACATGACGCTGTTAAAGGAGGAGGTAGGAGAATGGAGGGTCACGTAAAAGGATTGTTTCCAGAAAATTACTACATAAGAAGTCGGAAGAAAGAAAAATAAAAGAAAGGAAGGGAATTGCGAGTATGTGCATGCATGTGGATGTGTGCAGATGAAGTAAGTTTTCTATTCGTATTATTCCTTGTATCCTTGGCCAAAAGCATAACAAAATATTACATACCATTGATGCAATGTACAGATCCATTCAATGTCATTTAATGTGTTTTCCCCATTAATTTATCATTTTAAAATCAAATTTCGTTTTACAGGAACTGGATCGATTGGGCCACTTGACGAAGTTACGTCGTTACGCAGGTGCTAGCATCGGAGCAGTGACGGCTGCTCTACTGGCATTGGGACATACTGCTAAGAGTCTTCACGAAGAACTCAAAACTGCTCCCAACATGGAAGCGTTTTTAGGTACAAACACAAGTCTTAAAGCCCCACTGTCCTACTTGTAGCTACTTGCTCCCTCTATATAGAAAACTTTCCCAATCGGTGCCTGTTGGTCCCCCATGATCCTCTTTTTCTTATGTTAGTTGAGAGCTGAGTTAATGAGATAGCCACCTGTCAGTGACCTCGCTGTGTGGTCTAATCCCTTCTGGCCCAGTAGTATTGACGGTCTTTAAAGTATTTGTAATCGTTGTCAATCCGAAAAGAGAATATCTATCACATAATTTGAATGTGGAATATATAACGCTAAACTGTAAAGCCTGGAAGACAGAAGTCCATGTCTTACTGCTCCTTGCGTCCTCCTACCTATACCTGCGTGGCTGCTCTTCTGTAAGACTTGTAAAGGAAAAGAAATGAAAATTTGGGCCATTGCACTAGGAGTTTTTAAAATTAATTGCATGATCCCTTTTATATACACTTTGGTAACGCCATACCGATAAAAGACCAAAGAGACGATTACAGTACCCCCGAATGGCCATAGGCTAGTGTTGCGTTCCCAATGATTGATATAATCATTGTAGTGCCGGGTGATACATTTTGATGTCGAAAATTAAAACAAAAAACAACAAAAAACAAACAAACGTAAACACGAACAAAGAAAGAAAAAAAATCTTTTGTAAGCAGTTTAGTATTTTTTTAATGACACCAGGGGGTGTTTCACAAAGAATAAGATCGACTTTAACTGTTCTTGCCACTGTTTACTCTCACCATTTATTGGCATTGGTCTCTCAAGAGACGTACAAATCATGGCCACAATTCTACAACATTTACATTATTTGATAACTTATTATTGAAGGGAAAAATGTCATCTAAAGATAATAATGGAGAGAGCAAACAGTGGCATGAATGGCCTGACATAGTCAAGTCCAACTTAAAGCCGATCTTATTCATTGTGAAACACTCCCCGGCTGTCCCATTACCAGTTTTTGTGTAATTGTTTCTTTAATAATGTTTCGTTCCCCTGTAGATGCTGGGTGCGGAGTTTGCAGTCTGATTCCAAACGTGATAAGCTCCCTTGGGTGGCATCCAGGTAAAACTGCATTCGATTGGTATGGAAGTATAATACAGACCAAGTTGGACAACCCTGATGCTACATCCAAAGATCTTTATGACAAGACCGGTAATGAACTGTGTATCGTGGTAACCAACTTGAGTCTGAAGATGGAAGAATACTGCCATGTCAAGACTACTCCCAATCTGCCGATCAGGATAGCGATTAGGATGTCCACGTCACTTCCAGGTAAAACCTTGGTAAAACTTCGGTAAAACCCTTGGTAAAAATCACCACTTATTTCAGCTGATTGCCATATGATTGATCAAACTAAGACGAAGATATGAATAGAAATCATTAGAATTTTTTTTTTTTTTTAAAAACACATCTTAATGAATGAAAGTGAATGAATTGATATATCCACAACAGATAGTTTGAATGGAGAACAAAAAAAGTATTTAAGTCAGTAACGAAGTATACCTTTTATACTTTTTGATTTCAATGTGTTATATAAATGTGCTTTGCTACCGCTATGAATATGACGGACAAAGAAAGCGGACAAAATATACAGTTCCTCATTCTACCCTCAACAACTGCTGTGGTAGACAAAGGAACATCCCTTCACTGCTATTATGTAAAAATGTGTAGAACAGGTGAATATATATATATACATATATATACCCTCGACTTGGTGGAGATTGAAGCTGATTTTGACATTGATAGCTTTTTTAAAATAACATCGATTCCTTTTTCCCAAGGTGTGTATTACCCATTCCAGAAAGTGACTGGTGACCGGAAAGACCTTTATGTAGACGGAGGATTAATCTGTAACTACCCAGTACATTGCTTCGACGGTATGTATTGATCTTCTTAAAGAGTTCTATCAGATAATATGAATTACGACAGAAGTATTTAGTGGGGTAACGTTAACTGGGAAAAAAAGACAGTTGATTGGTTACAGGGACACCTCAATCGAGTGGTGAAAACAAAATAATAACGGAGGAGCGGAAGAAAAGATAGATTGAAGGGGAAAATAGGAAAGAACGAAAGAAGAAGACGCCTAGGACCACTGGCGTACCTATGGGGGGGGGGGGGGGCAGGGGGGCAGAGTGCCCCCCTGACGGGCTCCAGGCGAAAAAAAAAAAGGGGAAAGAAAAGAAAAGAAAGGAAAGGAAAGAAAAAGAAAAAAAGAAAAGGGAAGAAAAAAAGGAAAAAAAGAAAAAGGAAAGAAAAAAGGAAGAAGAAGAGAAAAGGAAGAAAAATGGAAAAGAAAAGGAAAGGAAAAAAATGGGGAAATTAAAAAAAAAAGACCATGGCCGTACGCACCAGGGGGGGGGGGGGCAGTTGACCCCAGATATTTTGAAAACGTACCGTTTTTTTGCTGAAAATGTAGTGTAGGCCTATACCAAATCCTTCAATTCTACTTTTGAAAATGCAAAAGTACCCTCATGACCAGTTCGGTCGCTCGAACTCCCTTCACTCCTTTTGCCTTTTGCTTTTGAGATTCTTCGAAAACTTTTAACGCATCTTTCCCCCTCCCCCACCAGAAAAATATTCCGCATACGGCCCTGAAAAATTAAGACAAATGAAAATAGGAAAATATAAGTGATATAACAAATTCGAAACTCTTCGCTGGCGCGAACTGCTTGCTAGCCTATTTTGTAATAAATGTTTTCACTTGCTCGTCCCCCTGAAAAAAGAAAAGGATTAGCATTGCCTAGAATACAATTGTGCCTGCCCCGACTGGCCCCGACCTGCAACCATGGCAACAATAACACACAGTGTATGTACCAAATATTACTAAAAGAAAGTAATTCATTTTTCTCGCTGCTACACTTGCTCGCGAATAAAATGAATGGATATTGCTTTGGAAATAATTGTGCCCACCCTTGACCTGCAACAATATCATTAAAAATGGAAGAGTTTTTTCGCCCTCTCGCCAAAAAGGAATTGAATCGCGTAAAACGCGATTGCGTCCATCCTGACTTGCACCAATAAAAACAAGTTTATTTATTAATTTTCTATTAAAAGAGAATTTTTTTTTTGCTTGCTCGCTATGCTCGCTCGCCAAAATGGAATTGACACCGCTAACGTGCCCGCCCCAACCTGCAACAACCAGTTAATAATTATGTACCAAACGTTATTCAAAGAAGTTTTGGTGTGCTCGTGCTCGCCAAAACGGAATTAACATCACCTTAGACATGATTGTGTAAGCCCTGCCCTGCAACAAAAAAATCTGAAATTTCTGAACCAATTATCATTACAAAAATTTTGCTCGCTCGCTACGCTCGCTCGCCAAAATAGAAATAACACCGCTTTTAATAATCACGTCCCTGACATGGAACAATGAACCCAAGTTTATGTACCATATTTTCCCTATAAAAGAGAAGTGATTTTTTTTGCTCGCTCGCTACGCTCGCTCGCCAATATAGAAATAACACCGCTTTTAATAATCACTTCCCTGACATGGAACAATGAACCCAAGTTTTATGTACCATATTTTCCCTATAAAAGAGAAGTGATTTTTTTTCGCTCGCTCGCTACGCTCGCGAGCTCGTGGAATTATGTGCCCACCACTAACCTGCTACAATATCATTAAAAAGAGAAATGTAGGGGGTTGCCTGCCCGCCAAAATGGGATTGACATTGCCTTAAACACGATTGTGCCCGCCCCCGACCTGCAACAATGAAACAAATTTTATATAGCAATTCATTGAGAGAAAGATGTATTTTGGCTCGCTAGCTAAAATGGGTATAAAATCACCCTAAACACAATATTGTTCCCGCGCCCTGCATGGGACAATATATTGAACCAAGTTTAAGTGGCAATTATTAAAAAAGAAGTGATTTTTTTCTTGCTCGCTACGCTCCTTTGCAAAAAAAATGGAATTAACGTCGCTAACAAGTGAATGTTCCCACCCCCAACTTGCAACAATACCAGTTTATACACCAAACGTTACTTAAAGATTTTTTTTTGCTCGCTCGCTCGCCAGAAGTGAAAATTAGCATCGCCTTTTTTGTTTGTTTCGGTCGCTTGCCCCCCCCCCCCCCCTGACGGAGTACCCCGGGTACGCCACTGCCTAGGACACTTCCGGCAACCTCCGGCCCCTAATGTAGTAACATCGCATATACAAAATAAATATGTTACTTTCCAAGTAAGGCTGGTGTTCCAGTGCCTCCTACTCCCCGCAATGGGTAAACTCACTTTATGAAATGCATGACAATAGTTAATATATTGATTCATTTCGACAGTAGACATAATTTTTAAAGATGATATTTTAAAGATGGTATTTCCCTCGCTCTCTCACTCTTTCACTCAATCTACCTCTGGTGCTCAGTTTTACGATAATGAGCTTGTGATATGACTAAATACACTGTCGCTCATTATAATTGGAATATTTTAGTTTTACCCCAAAAAATAATTTATTCATAATTGATCTAGATAATAATATACATTCTCAGATTTTATTGAATAATAATTTGCCAATGTGTGTTTTGCGTGACTGCTAAAGCATGTGTATGCTACTATGCTTATCAACTAGGGGACCTACGCCCTTAAGTCATAAATGACAGTAATGAGGATTAATTCCCCACAAAAGGGCACTAATATAGCACATCGACACGGTTTTGATCCTGGGGCCTCACAGTTACGAGGCCATTGCTTTGTCACTGAACCATCACTGTACGCAGCGGGGGCTAGGGCAGGGGGCAGTTTCCATAAATACAAAAAAAAAAAAAAAAATGCAATACATTTCAAAAATGTATTGCATTTTACCCCGGTCCCCAACATAAACAAATCCTCCGGATGGCCATGCATTAATATGGCTCAAGGCATGGGCACACAGAGGATTTTTTAATGTTGGGGACCGGGGTAAAATGCAATAAAATATTGAAAATTTATTGCATTTTTCTGAAAAACAGCCTTATGGCTGGTTAAATAAATACTACAAAGAAAGATAGAAAACTGAGTAGTTTAGCTTTTCTTAATTCTTTGTTTTGTTTAACAAAATGCATGAGTTATAATGGGAGAGTATAGATAAAGGGAGAATGTACAACTATGTTCCCGATCCATCTTCTAGTCTGCCTTATTATTCCAATGATTTTGAATGAACCCTCAGGATGGTGGTTGTCTATGAAACCAGAAGACTCCTTCCTGAAGAGGATGCAACCTCTTACAGATGTCGGCAGACTGATGATGAAGAAGGAGAGATTTGGAACGTTCAACGAGAAGACATTCGGACTCATCATTGTAAGTCAGATTTTACAACATAAAAAAGGGGATTAATTAGTTTTAACTAACAAGCACAATTAAAAAGCGAGGGGGCATATATCGCAGATAAGATAAACACATTATTTTAGAAACATGATCCACAAACTTATGGTAATAAAACTTATGGTAATATTTAAACGCAGTTGTTCTTTCCGAATCTATTTACACAGTAACATAAATCTATAAACACATAGAGATATTAGCATCTTTTGCGAGTTTCTTATGTTCATGTTATATTATTATTGTACCCCATAAATGACACAATGCTGCATGCAATTTGCGAAAATTCGTGCCACAAAAGTATCTTGTCCCGAAATTTCCGATTAAGATTTAATTTCCATTAATTTTATATCGTTGTAGTTCAGTGACCATGATCAGCACGTGTTATCTGCGAACCCAGACTTGATCGCTCGTCCAACAGCTATACCGGATACAGTATTAGGGAGGTGAGTGTTTGTGATAGATACGTGGATCGACGCAACTATCCTCTTCTTCTAGTGATTATCTGTATAGGGGTTATAGTACCCCCGTTCTATTTCTTTCTCTCTTCTAGCTCCCTTCTTCACTTTATCTACCCATGTCTCTTCTCTCTTCTATAACATTTATCTTAATGTTGAAGAGATGAGTGTTTAAGATCAGATGCATTAATGTATTGGTCTTTTGTAAACAGAAAAGAAATTGTACTATAGACAATAGGTTGTATATAGTTTTAAAAAATAGGCTATAAAATGCGGAACAAAATGCCATTACTTTGAGAGCAATATTTCACGAAGCAATGTCAATATCCAAAGAGGGTTTATAAGCGAGGTTTAAAAAAAACCCTATTTGTAGCATTGTAGCACTAGAAAGTGTATTGAGATGTTTGATTCCATGTTTCATGAAACCGCCCAGGTCCTGTCTAATAAAGAGTTGCAATTGATCCGAATCAATCGCAAGTCCTCTAAAGTCTAAACAATCGCAAGTTTACAGTCTCCTATCTCTCATGTACATAGTTGCGTTTGATATAAATCACAAAATAAGTTGCGATTGATATTAACTCTCTATTACGGAGCCCAGGTGTCATTAATCAAAGTATCGGGTTTGTGCCAAAGGTTTGTTCGTAAGAATGGATTCGAGGATATATATTTTTTCAGATGCCCTTTCACTGCGAGTGAATACACAAAGATTAAAAATGGCTATCAAATATAATGAACATCATTACATATTTAGTGAAGAATGAGCATGTAAAAAAGATATTGTAAGACAATGAATGATTATTTGTGCAACTTTATTTTATGAAGGGCATACAAGAAAGTGATGAAGAAGCGAGAGGATGATATAAAGCGACATACGGTGGTGACAGAGGCTATGTCCAAGTTTCTTAAAGTTATCAATGATCATAACCTCGATGGTAATGCTACGATCAACATGAGTGAATTTGAGCAAGCAATTTCGAAAGTGAGTTTTGTATTATGATGAGAAACTCGGTATAAACTGAGAAAAATGTACAGTGTTATTAGCTTTCACATTAACCATCTTAATATGAGAGGAATGGAATTCAATAATAGCGGTCAGTTTTGTTTTAGATATTTTTTGGATTGCTAACGCTTCTGAAAATTGTAAGAACTTTGTGTGTACTTTTTTGTCCTTTTTGAGACACGTGGCCCCCGATACAGGAGTCTTAGGGTGTCTAATACACTTGTAAACAATGCTTTTATTAGGTTTGAATGATGCGTTGGGTTAAAAATGATTTTTTCATGGAAGACTCTATCAAAGTAGGAATTCGTATTTTGAGCGATTACACACGAGGTCCATTTATAGTTTCTTTTCTTATATAATTATGTAAAATCATTGTATGAAATGTATTGCTGTTGGTTAATAAATCAAATCAAATAAAAACAAAATCTAAATCTGTCTGCTTAACGAGTAGCCCACTTTTTTTTACCAATACTCGTATTACTTTATTAAAATGGTTAGATAACAAAAAATTATGACAATAAGCATAACACTGTCAGACTGTAGATATCTGATCTAATTTGATAATTAAAAACTAAAAAGTTTTTTTCTTTAATTTCAAAGATAAAACAGTTGCACCAAGGCGATTGAATATACCCAAATTGAAAATATTGTCTGCCAATTATATCAATTATATTATTATCACCCATAATTTGAGTGTATTTGTATCTAATCGAACCCTCATCTGCAAATTGACTGTATTTTCTTGTGTAATTTTTTATTACAGACGGCTGAATTCACCGCTGCACATAGTAAAGCTTTGTTTGGTAGTCATCTATGATCTATCGTCACCCGGCGAAATATTCTCTGCTCTAGATGTCAACGAGGATGGAGAGGTACAAAGAACATTTTGGTAGTCATCGTCATCATCATCGTCATTGCCATCATTATCATCATCAACATTATCGTGGTCATTATCACTATCATCATCATCATCGTCATCATCGTTACTATCACCATCATCAACATCATCATCACCATCATAATCAACATTATCGTCATCATCATCATTATCATCACCATCATAATCAACATTATCGTCATCATCATCATTATCAACATTATCGTCATCATCATCATTATCATCATCATCATCATCATCATCGTTACTGTCACCCTCATCATCATCATCATCGTTACTGTCAAGCTCATCATCATCATCATCATCGTTACTGTCAACCTCATCATCACCATCACCATCATCATCATCAGCAGCAGCAGCAGCGCCACCAATGTTGTCGATATCGCTATGGTACTAATAGCATCAATAACATCAATTTATACGCGTTACGCACTTCTGATCAAGGCACACAAATACTCAACAATACAAAGAGACAAACATCTTCAAGTCATTGTCATCATCACCATCCTTATCATCAGTAACAAGATCGCATAATATGTTTACACTTTTCGAATTATTGACCGATTATTATCTTATGAAATATATTTTCTTTACTTATAAGTTTAGAACCACCCTGCTTGCTTTCTTACAAGCATTTATGCTTTCTTAGCTCAGGAAAAATTACCACGACCATTCATTCATACACTGGTGGTCATAATGGTGGAATAATTATTCTTACCCCAATTTATGGAATGATTTTGATAATGATTTATTCCTAATTGATCTAGATAATAGTATACATTCTCAGATTTTATTGAATAATAATTTGTGAGTGTTTGTTTAGCGTGAATGCTAAAGCATGTATGTGCTACTATGCTAATCAACTAGGGTCCTACGTCCTTAAGTCATAACTGACAGTAATGAGGATTAATGCCTCATAAAAGGGCACTAATATAGCACATCGACACTGAAATGATTCATGGGCTCACAGTAACGAGGCCATTGCTTAGTCAATGACTCATGACTGTACGTAGCGGGGCTAGGGTACGTCGCCGCCCCTACAAATACAAAAGACAAAGAAAATGCAATAGATTACCAATAGTTCATTGCATTTTGCCCCGACTCCCAACATAAAAAAAAAATCCTCTATATAGGCATGCCCTGAACCATAATGCATTGCCCTAAAGAGGAATTTGTCCTGTTGGGGACCAGGCAAAAATGCAATGAATTGTTGATAATTTATTGCATTTTTTTTTTGTATTTGGGGGGGGGGGCGGCAACGTACCCTAGCCCCCGCTGCGTACAGTCATAATTCATTGGCTAAGCAATGGCCTCGTTACTGTGAGGCCCCATAATAAAAACCGTGTCGATGAGCTATATTAGTGCCCTTTTGTGAGGCATTAATCATCATTACTGTCCGTTATGATTTAAGGACGTAGGTCCCCTAGTTGATTAGCATAGTAGCACATACATGCTTTAGCAGTCACGCGAAACAAATACTCGCAAATTATTATTCAATAAATTCTGAGAACTTATACTATTATTTAGATCTATTAAGAATAAATCATTGTCAAAATCATTCCATAAATTGGGGTAAAAATAATTATTCCACCTTTGTGACCAACAGTGTATATTGACATCTGATTATGTTAAAATGGTGGACATGTTTTATCCTTGAAGTTGTTTTTATTCTTCAGATTGACTACCATGAGATGATGGCGATGGCTGAGAGTCGTGGTGCTGGTATAGAGAGTCAAATCATAGGCGCAGGCTGGACTAGCATCAACAAACCACAGAACATCATTGACTGCGTGTTTCGGACGCTTCTTATGAATGTGAAGAGAGCCTTTCTAGAGGTATATCAATTAACAGTCATGACGATTTTGTTTTGGGGGTATTTATTTCACATTTAGAATGATCATGATTATCTTCTGCTTCTCTTGTCGTACGGTAAAGTAAGTGTTCTCAGATAGTCATGAACAGATAATTTAGATTACTCATTCAGGTGAAAAATGCGAGGAATATGGCATTGGATATAGTCATAAATGTGATCAATTTGTCATCATTGTTTTCCTATTCATCTTTTATAACATTTGCTCGTTTATTCTCCTTCACTTCTCTATTAGAAGTCGTATTATTTGTATTACATTTCACACATTTAAAATTTTAAAGAATTTTAGCAGTTTGGCAGTTTTGTGCGATTTAAATATTGAGAATAAGTTTCATCTTTCACAATCATTTATTACAGGTCAAAAAATGTTAATGATTTGATAATTAATCAATTTCCATAAAATGAATTATCTTATCTTGATAGAGTGATGACAATGAGCGTACAGTGATGATTAATACAGCCTACATCAAGTCAATGGACGTGGATGCGGCACCAGAAGATATAGATTTTATGATTGAGGTAAGAAATTTATCTTTAAATGGGTTTTTGAATATGTGACGTCATGCTTCAACCGAAGCGACGGCATTGATTGTCTGTAATTCTGTAATAAATAAAAATGTCGACGATAATGAGATTTTTTTTTTAAAGAGATTATACACCTAAGTAATCACATTGGTGTATTTTATGAGACGTTTGGATTTAGAACAGGTTCACATGCACTTTTTAGATATATTATCTCCCACAGTGTTTCCGGTGTTTCATGCTCCTTTAAGTTGAAAGGACTTTGAACTTGAATTTTTATGAATAAGAGAAAATGTACAGGGAATGTAATATAATACCCGAGAAGGGAAAATGTAGAAGAAATGTAATAGAAAACCTGATAAAAAGAAATGTAATTAAAAAAAACCCGATATCGCCTGAAACAAAATCGTCGTAGTATTAATTTGATTTATCTGCAGATTTTGTTAATTGTAACTTTCCTGATATTACATCCCGAACTATATATAGCAAGGACGAGAGAGTCTTCTTTTGTTTCTGAGGTACCTAAGGAAGAAACAAAATGTGAAGAAAATAATCGTTGAGGAATGCAACACCGAGCTGACATAGCAACCCATCAGCCCGGATGTTACAGCGAGTCATACGATTGGTTCCCGGGGATCGGTTGACTACGTCGCATTTTATTGATTTCTAATTTATTTTATTACGGTGAAATTGTGATATCAAAGCTTTTAGTTGTGTTGCAAACTACTTTTGTTGCATCTGCTATTCAAATACCATATTCTTTTGTTAAACAAATAAATAAGATGATGTTTTCATTTTTGCGGGGATATATTAAGAAAGAGAAATAAAAAGAAATCTATCTTCGAATAAAGATACTGAAAGGGGTTTAGGTACGGTTGATTTACAGTCAAAAGTCGGTTCTCTGCGACCTTCTTGGATAAGGAGATTTTCTAGTGACTCTGAGAAAGCTGCATAGAATTTGTTTGTTTCCTATTGGTTAAATAGAGTAGGTGAAATTCCATTGGTGTTTCAGTTTAATTGTAAAAACAGAGACATGGAGAAACTATGTCGAATGCCTGTGATATCCCATTTTTACTTTGTACTTGGTCAGAATTGAGATATGGTTACACCCATGGTTACAAAATGTTGAAAATGAAATATTATGGAATAATAGTAATATTACTTTTGGTAACCGGGTATTGCATTTCAAGTCATGGGAAAAATTTGGAATTTTTAGAATCACATGTTTTAGTCAAGGACATTGGAATGAAGTAAATTCCATGTGAAAAAAATACAAGTTTCCAAAACTGTTGTTTTCTTTCAACTTTTCAAAGGTGAAGAAAGCCTTTCCAAACTTGTCAGTTGATCCATTACGTAATGGTTTGTATCGAACTTTTATACAAATGTCAACTGGTGATGATATCAATCTTTAAAATATGAAGGATAAACAGTTCTACTTATTTTTTGTACAAAAAAAACATGAAGAATCTTTTGTATACAATGCTTGGCAGCAACGATTATCACTGCCCTCCGATCCGGTACTAATGTTTAATGCTATACGAGATAACATAATCAAGCAATTTAATTCCAAACTTTTGCATATGTTTTTACCGTCAAGATATAACCTTAATAAATGGAAAATTAAAATTGACTATGTATGTGAAGATTGCAAAACCATTAAAACATCACGGCTTACGATGCTAGAGTGTAAAAATATAATTGCGTTTTGGAAAAATGTAACACATTTGATATATCATTTTTTTGTTTGTTAGATATTTACATGAATGAGAAGAATTTAGTAACTGGATATGATATAGGCAAGTAAGATAATTACTTGGTAAACATTTTGATTAAGTTTGCTGAATACCTTATTTATAATAGCTATGTTAAAAATGTGAAAACAAAATGCAAAAGGAATGGTAGAACTCTTTTAACTGATTGAAGTATGAAATGATGTCACATTCAAATTCTAAAACAAACGCAAAGGTTAATGAAAAAGTGGTAAAAGCTTTAACTGATATGTTAAGATAATGCTTTGAATTGTATATATATATTATGTTATTGTGAACGTTGTAGATAATTATGTGAAATAAAGTTCCCTGAAAGGTTTAAAAAGAAAGAACAAATATTTTCAGTTTGTATAAACTAACAATATGAAAAATGCTTTGCTGCTATGCTATGTACGAACAAGAATTAAAGTTTTGAGAATTTTTTTGTTATAATAACAATATAACCTTAAAATTTAGTAGGCAAGCTTTCGTCTCGATATTTATTATCACCTATCGTCGCTCAAGGCAGCAGACCGCAAGAAACTGTGTGAATAATAATTTGTCTCAAACTTTGAAAGATTCCATGATTTTCATGATTATGAAAAATTCATAACTTTTGTTATTTGTTGTCTGATTTTGTCTGCTTCTATTAAAACCAATTTATTATCAGGATGGACTTTTCCTTGGTCATATTCTTCATTAAAGTAATATTATTTCCATGTACTATCGTAAGCAAATGTGGGCAAAATTGTCACTTTTTCAATTAAACAAAGAGATCGACTTCTATTATGGAGAAAAGAAGTTGAAAATTATGAATTTATTTGGATTATTAAGAGTCTTGAGAGGTACATAGTGTCAAATTACAGAAATAGTCTTATCCACAGTAATACTTAGAGTTACTTGGTTATTGCACTTTGTTACACATGAGTATATTCGCATGTATCGATAGAGACACCTTATTAATACACCAATTACATGTACTATAGAACATACTAATCATAATGATTGTTATAGAAAAAATATTTAACCCTCGTTCTACATACCCCTGTGATTAAAGGAGCAACTCCAAAAATCAAACTCTACGTGACTTTCAACAAAGCAGAATAATGTACGAAGTTCTTCCAAGGGGATGGAGCAAGGGAACAGATCATCAATCAATACGTCTAAAGTTGCACTTATCAGAGCGCCATCTTTCATGAAATACTAGGACACTAATTTAGTAACGAGACGGAAGGCAAAGAGGACGGGAGAATTCACTCAACCGAGATCAAAATTGTATGCAGTTCGGATTCTGTATAGTGAAATACTATTATTCTTATCAGGTGAATGAAATAATTTGTATTGAGGCACTTCACAAAGACTTATGCATTAAATTTGGTTACATTACGAAAATGGTCTATTGTACGGCGATACAAGTCTTCCGTCGAGTTTAGGGAACGAACGCTATTATAGCTGAGACAGGTCGTGAAAATCAACAAGACGGAGACAATTCTGGTTCGCACATGCGCAGATTGATTATTTTGCTCGGTTACCCTCGTCTTTGCCTTCCGTTATTTTCGTAATGTAACCAAATTTAATGCATAAGTCTTTGTGAAGTGCCTCAATACAAATTATTTCATTCACCTGATAAGAATAATAGTATTTCAATAGACAGAATCCGAACTGCATACATTCTTTGATCTCGGTTGAGTGAATTCTCCCGTCCTCTTTGCCTTCCGTCTCGTTACTAAAGCGCCCTATACCAGGGCAGTGTTCCCTTTGTAATATTAAGGTACAGGGTGATGAATGACTTTCGTAAGCATCAATATTATTACAGTAGACCTAACGTTTTCAAATTTCATCAGTTATTCAATGCATATTCTGCTAAGCAGTTAAAGAACCTTTCCAAATGTTCGTAAGATCATTTATGTCTAAGTTTGGATAATTTGTCTTTACCTTTTTTTAATACGGTAGAGTTTTGGTTGTAGCCGTTTTCAGTATCATGGTGTACATAATTTAGTAGTGTAAGTACTGCCAGTTGAGATGTAGGGTATCATGTATTTTTAAAAGTATATCTTAAAGCTTGCCTTCATTTGTTTGTTGTTCGCTGCCAAATATCTTCTCGTTTTTTAAAGATTTTCTATGTGTGTTTTTGTATAAATATTTTATAAATGAATTTCATTGTTGAACATAGACGCCCGAATTCACAAAGGAGGTTTGTCGACAAACCTTGGTTTTCTTACGTCATATGACGCGTTTTTAATTTTTTTTTTTTATAAACCTGGTTTGTAAAAACGCGTCGAAACGCGTCATATGACGTACGAAAACCAAGGTTTGTCAAACAAACCTCCTTTGTGAATTCGGGCCAATATCTGTACTATTCAACTGTATTTCTTCCATGCCCAAGAAGGGGCCGTTAAAGAAATAAAAAATCATTGACCTTTTCATTGTCATTGTCACTGTCACGAGACTGCCAGAAGCACAAGTCCATTAACAACCCTCTGAAACATGTGCATTGAATTTAACACGCGTTTCAAAGGGATGTCGGCCGGTGAACGAATTTGTATTTAACTTGATATGATGACGTCTGTCTACATAGCGGTTTTATGACATCTCCGTAACAATTGTCCTTTGAAATCGGATGGCACGCATGAGCTAGTACAGTAAACAAATAATTTTTTTCTTTCTTTCCCAAATCGGTTTGCTATCACCGAGTCCATTGTTAAGATCAAATTTATTGTCAAGGACATTTTTCACAATTGAACCTATAATGGCGGCATTGGTTGTGTATTGCACACACCCCCTTAGACTCCTGTATTGGGGGCCACGTTTGCTATGAGTGGCCGGGAGACTTACTTATCTTTTAGTCGAATACAAACAAATCTTGTAGGGTCATTGATTTACAGTTTACAGTGTAAATAAATTAATGACAGAAATGGTTTCAACATTGTTTTATAAACAGAATTAGTGATAAGGTTCCACTCTACAAACCCATCCCGTAGATTAATGATCTCTCTATAAATGAATCTGGCCGTAAAAAGAAGATAATGAAGAAGAAGAAGAAGAAGAAGAAGAAGAAAACAAAATTGAACAGAAGAGAACATAGTTGAACTCTGTATAAAATAATAAATGATAACGATGACCCAGGGGCGGATCCAGCAGGCGGCAAGGGAGGGGCCCAATTGGTGAGGAAAATATTTAGCAGCGAAACAGCCAGCCGGTAAATAAGGGAGGAGGATGGGGGGGGGGGGGGGGGTAGTGAGCACTATTTTTGTTTTTGCCCCCGAAAATTTGAAAATCGCACCCCTCCCCCCTTCAGCACCAGGGGAGGGGGCCCGTTTTTTTTTTTTAAATAACAAATAAAGGTTTAATTTTACGTGTGGATCCGCCACTGCGATGACCTCTGTTTACCCCGACCTCTCATGTCCATTTACACCTTTTTTTGGTGTGTGATACAACTTTGTAAACCTATAAAGCTATCGTATTATCCGTGTTGAGTTGATCATGCAACACATACTTTTGCGTTTACTTTTGGACCGTTAGATTTGGAGGCCTCTACTCTACTACTCTATTGAACACTTAGGATACCTTAGCTGGTAAGTGGCTTGTAAATGAATTTCTATAATTGAGTTTTATTTTCTATTTATAGTTGAGTACCTATTTTTATAGATACAGAGTGCTGTGTTTCCCCTTGTTCTTCTAACTTCTTTTTGAGAAGGAATATGGCTGTAACTGTTATTGGAAATAGAGCGGAATGTTGAGTTTTTCAGTGAATCTCCAAAGAGTTCATGAATCCTGTTGGATAAATATGCTCGCTTGATGGAAATCACATCGTAATTATGGAAATATTAACGAGTATATTTGGAAATATGATATCATTTTTCGAAGTTTGCCATGTTTTGTTTGTGTTAAGATTTTGAGTTTTATTTCCAGTCAGACAACTTACTTTTATCCGACAAATTGAATGAACTGCAGAATCATGTTTGATCCAATAAATATGTATTCACAACTTCCACCAATACCCAAGAGTCCCATGTCTTCAGATTGGAGAATTTTGAGACTTAAGGCTATACAGTGTATAACAATAAATACGAGTTATGATGGTAGTGCATGTTAGCATGCGGTTTCTCCATCGTAGATCGAGAGCACGGGAACATGTTTTCCAATATTTCCAGAAAGGCTACTCGTGGGTATAATCATATATATCTTTTGAAACAAATAAAATCATTTTGGGGTCACTCATTAAGAAGTGTAAACAGTATCTGAATGACATCTACACATGAAGCGTCTATAGAAGTTTCTCTCTAAATCATGGAGTCAGTTGTACGACATTGTTTTGGAATGCGTGCTTTCCGGCAAAGTGTGCTCGATGACGATCTCAAAGATTGTCGGCGGTTTGCATGACACAGCATAGAATGTATACAGTATGGACTCATGACAAACTAGCTGAGGACTTCAACATTAATTTGAAAAGTGTCGTCCAAACTGTCGCCATCACTGTTTGTGGTGGAGTTGACTAAAATTTGATGAATTAAAGGTACCATGTCCCATTTGCAGGCCCCCCAACAAAAATGAAAGATTAAATTCCAATGGCATTTGATTTTTTGGTGTGGAAAGATAATACTAATTTATAACTTCCCTTA
>JAVYIG010016298.1:0-31842 GCA_035222895.1 Strongylocentrotus droebachiensis | reverse complement strand
ACCTGCTCCTCTTATTTTTCTACTTCTATTAAAACCAACCAAATATTTATCAGGGTGGACTTTTACTTTAAAATGTCTTAAGACAGGGCTAATGTAATAGGTAAATACAAAAACAAAATTATATCCCTTCTTATCTCATTTATTTACCATGAATAAAACATCTCTGGTATCATCCCGATTGTCTTACCTTAATCGACATTAGATTAATCTTATTTGCAATCATGCTATTATCAATGCATTGTTCATCTGTTCTCACACATAACTTCATAACTTACATTGATTGCATTTTTGGATACAAGTCAGAACTTGAAATAGATTCAAAGTAGAATTCCTCCGTTTATTTGTGCTATTGTACTTTGAATGAGGGTACAGATCCTATATTAATAGTATAGCCATCTATCCTCTTACAAAATAATTGAATACCCAGTAAAGACTTGTTCTGATATGGCGCAGTCGAACGCAGCAAAATTAAAAAGAAAACAAAAATAAGCGCAGCAGTTTTTTCTTTTACGTGCGAATGAAGGGCATCGTGCCTGTATTCACAGAGCCTTGTGTTAATATTAGATACGCTTTATCACTTTACGTCGTCATTAGAAGAAACAAAAAAAACCTATCGCATCACACATTTTTTCCTGATTGAGGTGTCAGTACGCCCAGTGCATGTGCAGGCCGGGCCCCCCGCCCCTGGCAAAAAAACAGCTAAAACACGTTAATTCTCCCTTTTTTTGTTAAAAAAAAAGAAGACGGGCCCCCTCCTCTGGCAAAAAAGGGGGGATGGGTGTTTATTATTTTGTTAATAGTGCTCACTACCCCCCCCCCCCTCCCCCCACTGAGCGAAATATCGGCTAGCGCGATTTTCACATTATTCTCATGAATTGAGCCCCCTCTTTGACCCCCTTCTTTGCCGCCCTGATCAAGGGATCCGAGGAGGAGCAGGGAGAACGCAAAGGGCGTAACCACTCCCTTTCCAGTTGGACAGGTGCAGCAAATAAATCGATTTTTGCACTCTCGCAGACAATGCCTCGTGTTCATCCAAGCGTGAACACATACCACACAAATATGATACCAAATGATTTGGGATAAAACGCTCTTTCATAAGATGTATAATCATTTACTGTTCATAGATGATTTTTAAAATAATCAGCAATTTTCTAGGTGTAAACTTTTTTTTTACTCATACTGCATTTGATATTGTAAAAGTCAAAAGTGAAGAGTTTGGTCTAAGCATGAATGTCAAGAAAACTAAGTCAATGATTTTTAGTAGAACAAAGAATAAGCCTAGAATATGTTTGAAACTCGATGGACATATCATTGAGCAAGTCAGTAATTACATCTACTTAGACAAAATATCACAGATGATGCCAGATGCGAAAGCAGAAATAAAAAGAAGAATAGAAATTGCTCGGAATAAATTTCTGGCAATGAAAGGATTATTCACAAATAGAAAGGTGAAATTTGCGCTTAGGTTGAGACTAGTAAACTGTTATGTATGGTCTGTCCTTTTGTATGGAGCAGAAACATGGACAATAAACAAGGCCATGGGAAATAGAATAACATCTTTTTACTCATACTGCATTTGATATTGTAAAAGTCAAAAGTGAAGAGTTTGGTCTAAGCATGAATGTCAAGAAAACTAAGTCAATGATTTTTAGTAGAACAGAGAATAAGCCTAGAATATGTTTGAAACTCGATGGACATATCATTGAGCAAGTCAGTAATTACATCTACTTAGGACAAAATATCACAGATGATGCCAGATGCGAAGCAGAAATAAAAAGAAGAATAGAAATTGCTCGGAATAAATTTCTGGCAATGAAAGGATTATTCACAAATAGAAAGGTGAAATTTGCGCTTAGGTTGAGACTAGTAAACTGTTATGTATGGTCTGTCCTTTTGTATGGAGCAGAAACATGGACAATAAACAAGGCCATGGGAAATAGAATAACATCTTTTGAAATGTGGATATACAGAAGAATGATGAAAATATCCTGGAAACGAATGAAAACCAACAAAGAGATATTGCACATGGCAGGGCGTAAACAAATTGCGCTAGTAGGATTAGTTATGGGGCTTTCACATATACACACCGGGGGCCCGTACGGCGAGTAAAAACAGACATTTTGGGATTTTCGGCCGGTGTCCGGCCGGCTACCGTAAAGATCCTACGGGCGCCGGGACAGTTTTTGAAGCCGTACGGGCGCCGTGGTGCTGAGTTCGGCTGCTCCCAATTCTCCCGGCGTTTTTATCTGACCGTTAGGTCGTAGAGAGCCCGTGAAGGGCCCACAGGGCACCTTACGGGTCCCGTGCGGGCTCCGGACGGTGTCCGGACGGGCCCCTCACGTTTTTTTTGGGGTCAATTCTCATGAAAAATCTTTACGGGCACCTTGAGGTGCGGATTTCAGAGGACACTTAGTTCAGTGCACCGCACGGGACCCGGCCGGGCGCCTTAAGGACCCCGGCCGGGGTCCCGGCAGGGCACCTTGAGGACCCCGGCCGGATCCCGGCAGGGCACCTTTCGGGAGCCACGAGTGCACTGCTCATCGGACGGAGCACGTAAGCTTACCGGCCGGCATCCTTACGGGCGCCTTGCATTTCACTCGACCAATTTCAACGGGCACCTCCCGGGCGCCGCAGAATATGTGACCACAACATGCCGTAGAAAAGAAAATCGGAAGGTTCCCGTACGGTCTCTAAATCCACGGCAAGCCGCCGTGGTAGGGAAAATCGTACGGGGCCCGGTTTATATGTGACCTAGGCATAAAGGAGAGAAAAATCAAATACTTTGGTCATGTTAAAAGGCACAAAGCCTCTTAAAGGATGTATTGGAAGGAAGAGTGGAAGGAAGTAGACCTATAGAGGGAGACCCAGAAACAACTGGGAAGAGAATGTCAAGAACTGGAGTGGACTAAAACTGCAAGAGTGCACCAGAATGGCAGAAGATAGAATGAAATGGAGAGATGTTGCAATCAACCTCCGAACCGGGAGAAGATACTAAGATAGATAGACAGCCGATAGAATGTAGGTAGTAATGACGACTTTGATTGTAATAACATAACGTAAAATGATGCGAGAGGGGTTTATAAAGAGTTTGGAGGTCTTTCTTTTCCAGGCTCTTCTTCGTCCTCGGTTGCGCTCATTCTGGGCTCACTCCCCATGTACCCACAACCACGCATGAAGGGCTGATATGGGGACTGTGTCTTTACATCCATTCCTCAGCCTTTGTGGGACTCGATCCCTCTCTGTCTTCGTGAGACTACAATCTAGAACATGTCAAAATAATGCCTCAAAACATATCTATTTCGGCAAGTATGACACATACTCCCTTCATTATCATTATCATCACTACCATCACCATTATCATCATCACCATCATCTTCAACATCATCTCCCCCCCCCCCTTTTTTTTTTTTCAATTTCCTTTCTTTTCTTTTTTCCTAAGCTGATACGCATACCAGAAAATAAAAAAAAAAACGAACGTAACCGGATATCATACATTTATATTTTAAAAAACCCGGCGAGAATTCGACCTTATTACATTTAAAAAACTGAAATGTTACCGATTGAGCTAACATGATTAACAATCTATATCATGTTATTTCTTATCTTATATATATCATATCTATATACTACCTCATATCATAATCTATCCATATCATGTATTCTCATAGTAATAACATATTGTTTTTATCATAATCATACCTTGTCACATTATTACTATATCACATCGTATCTTTTCATATGATATAACATCATAATAATTATTGATATCATATCTTTTCATATTATACAACATTATATTCTTCCATCACATGATATCTTATCTCATAATAAACATTTTTTTTATCATTTCGTGCAATGTTAAGTCAGGTGATATCACATGAATGCAATAACATAAAGATATCATATTTAGATCATGATCATATTATGTTATGTAATATCAATCGTGTCGATCATATCTCCTTTATATTATGGGTATTCATACGATTGTGCCCGCAAAGTGTGTTTTTGCTTTCTTTAATCGTTAAGAGTTCATTTTACTGTACAGGTGTTGCCGTAATTATATCTCACATTTATAATTTTGAAATATGAATGTGAATGTATTTATTCCTGTTATATTCTGGCCCGTCTCCTTGGTCCAGTGGTCAAGACATTGGCGTTTTAATAGCCAGTGACCCTTGTTCGAACCCGGCGGAGTCATTTTTTTCCACATTCACAGATACAATCTGCGCATGGGCAGATAAAGGTCATTTGTACCAAAATGGTAAAACCCACAGAGATGAATAATGGATATGCGCTCATTAAAGTTATGTAACATTATTCATTTATGCACACAACGGTACATTCTATGATACTCAGGTGGAAGTATTCTTTTCAAGAGGTCAAACAAAAAGGTATTCATGAAGCACATCTAGGACTTTGGCAGTTATTATTCTAAGATGCTCAAAGTGGAACTTCTCCAGGGTGTAAAAGCCTGATCAGTGGATATTTGGGGTCATTTGTACATGATTGTGCTATCTGTAAACTACAAGGGATGACAGCAACTAAAAGTATCTAGGAAATCAATGCATTTCCCCTGGCGTTTCATTTCTGTTTCGTCTTCGATATTATTTTTTACTTTCAAAATAGTCTTGCTTGCAAAATTAAAAAACATCTTATTTTATGAAACCGCGGACGTAGTAAAAAAGTTAATTTCAAGGATTTGTATTTCAATTGTTTTAAATCAGCATTAGTATACTCTTTTAGGAGTAGGTTGGATAGAAACTTTATAATGAAAAAAAATATGCATCAGTATAAACAAACTTGACACTTCTGTAGCGTGGGAAAGGGGTGTACTCTATTGTCCAGGGGGAAAATAAATCCTGATCAATGAATTTCCGGTCAAATTATTGACGTTTGCATACTATACGGTCTCTTTCGATTAGAAGCCTTTTCATTATGAAGGCCGGACAGTGCTATCGTCATCAGACAGTAAGGTGGCAATTATTGTTTAGTAATACAAACTAAAAAATTCAATAACCAACAGATGGAGCGTTCTCTTGATATTGTTGTATTAACAATAAATTATGTTTGTGTGAGAGGCAACCCTCTCACTCCCTTACTGCAACCACTGGCTGATGTGTATTGAGAAGGTCGTGGCAATTAAACAAAAAATATTTACTATAATTTCATTTAGCCTTTCGTTATTTTCAAAGTGAATGTTCTATTAAACTGGTGTGCGGAAATTCAACCTCTGTATATTGAATAGGAATGATTTTGACAATGATTTATTCCTGATCATATTCTGCTATATTCGTCTATTTATATACTTTTATATTGTTTCGCAAAGTGAAATATCGCCGTGGAAATGCCAAATTAACTTGGATGCAGATTTACTACTGTTATTTTGTGTTTTCTTGTGCAATTTGTGATGTTGTGAACCTGGTGCATATAGACAGTTTGATGCCGGACTAGAGTCTTGGTCCCACCTGTGACATTTTATGATGGGTATATCAACACTGTAGGACGCAATGACACTATTAAAGTCGAATACCCACTCTGGAAATCCAGGAGCTGAGAGTTTTCGTTACAAACTTCCGAAATATATAACTACTGCTGGTCTACGTATAGCCATACAACATCTTCACATTTCATACGAACGCTATGGAAAACACGGTGGAGAAAACCGTTTAGACTATGTTACAGACTTATTGTGTCATATTTTACCTCATCTTGACAAGTTTATCTGTGAGCATTTTGTTACCATATATGAATACCCGGTACCAAGTGATACACAGGCCCAAGATGGCGCGGATAACCCCCAAGTTTCCCGCCAAGGCGTCCCAAACAAATCTACTCAAACAGAAGAAGGGAGGATTGAAGATAATCAGAATGGAAACAATTGCAAGACCTGTGAAACAATCACAACTACCTTGAAATCTGTTCAACACCAACTCCAGGCTTTGAATGAAACCGTCAATGGCATCATCTCGTCAACAAAAGGCTCCAAATCAGCTAATCAGATGACAACAGATGAAGCTCAAATCGTTTCCGACGCAAGCACAGAGAAAGATCAGCATTGTAATGAACCCAATAGCCTTACAATAGATGATCAATTACGAGACTACAAAGCAAGACATCAGCTCCTGAGAGCATCAATGGTCACTCAGAATGCCCATTCAACCGATGTTTTGATTGTTGGTGATTCCATGGTAAAGGACATCAACCCTTCGAGGCTATCAAGAAGACCCGTTAAGTGCAAAACATTCAGAGGCGCTCGTATTGGAGATGTTTGCGACATTGTTTGTGAGCAAGCTATTCAGCAAACTGCTAAAGAAGTAATCCTTCATCTAGGTTCGAATGATGTCACTTCACACGACGCAGATGAAATTGTTGCAAAACTTGAATCCCTGGCAGAACAAATTGTCAAACTGACACCAGCCAAGAAAATAAGTGTCTCGACAATAATCCATCGTCGCGGAGAATCAGCATGCGATTTCGAGAAAGTGCGCAGTGTAAATGAAATGTTGAAACTTCTAGCCAATCGCCGCAGCTGGGGAGTCGTGGACAATGAAAACATCACTCCTGACACACATCTCGCCGCTGATGGCGTACACTTAAACGGCTACGGAGTACGTGTATTGGCACAGAATATCATCGCAATGTCTTCGAGGATCCCGCCCCTGCGTTTCATCGTGACCAGTTTCCATCAGCCACTGCTTCTGTTTCTGATCCGGCTAGTTTGGATAACAAACATCCTTGGCTCCAATCTCAATATCCTGATGCTCCGTCTTTTCAGATGACGAGCAAAGCGAAATTCCGCAAGAAAGCGTCCGACCGTGTTTTCCCACGAGACTGGCTAGATTGTCTACAAACAGCCCGGAGACTCCTCAACAATCACAGAGATTAGACAATAGTCATGAAGACATTGATGACTTCAATCGATCCAGTGACATTGAGCAGGATAAGGGAAATGAACCATCCACAACTCCAATAAATGAATTCACTGATGACGATGAAACAGCTAGCTCGGACTCAAACAATACCTCAATATCCGACAACAACGAATATGATATTTGTGTTAAAAAACTTAAAAAATGCAACGGCCTAAAATTAGCTCACTTAAATGTTTGTAGTATGTATAGAAAATTGGATGAATTGCGATTTATTTTGATGAAAATTAACCTTGACATACTGTGTATTTCAGAAACATGGCTATCTCAAACTACAAGTGATAATCTGATCTCAATAGACGGATATACACTATTCCGGCGGGATAGAGTAGATGGTCGCCGTGGAGGCGGTGTTTGTATTTATGCAAAAAACACATTATCATGTATTGAACGTTATGATCTCAGTGATACCTCATTGGAGGCGATATGGATTGAGTTAATGTTACCCTCATCTGAGAAACTATTATTATGTTGCATATACAGACCACCTGACTCGAATATTGAGTACTTTAATAAGATGCTAGATGTATTTGAAAAAGCAAGTGATGAACCATCTGATCTACTGATACTAGGGGACTTTAATATTGATTATAAAATGGACGAATCACTCCATGAAAACCAAATTAATCTCATAGAAAATATTTTCCTTCTAACGCAAATGATAAGTAAACCAACAAGAGTAACTACTTCATCATCAACTTGTATAGACCATTTGTTAAGTTCAATTCCCCAGAAGCACATTTTATGTGATGTTGCAAAAATTTCCATGAGTGACCATTATATGATTTATACTTGTATTAACACTATCATGGAAAGGAAGCGACATAAAACTCGTCGCTTTCGTGATTATAAATCATTTGATGAAAATCGATTTATTGCTTCTATAAAATCAGCTGAAATATTTCAATTAACTAACGATGTTCCAATCGAAGTAACATGGACAACTTGGAAAGAAACATTTTTGAAAATAAGTAACGAACATGCACCTATCAAGTCAACTAGGGTAAAAGACAGATTTTGTCCTTGGATGACTCCAGAAATTGTAAAACTTATGTACACCAGAGATTTTCTTAAAAGAAAGTCCGTGTCTTCTCCTGAACAAGAAATTCGAAATGATTTTGATAAAAAGTATAAAAAACTAAAAAACCATATTATCTGTGTCATACGAAAACAAAAACAGGAATATTTTCGGGATGTACATAATAAACATAAGAATAATTCGAAGAAATTATGGACAGAATTGAATAAGATTTCTGGAGTGACAAAGTCTAAGGACCAGAGCTGTAATATTGAATGTAATGAAATGAACGATTTTTTTTATTAATACAGGTAACAATATCTCTAGATCATTTGTTAAAGAAAAACCGAAATGGAATCATCCACATTGTATTTATGAATTTTATTTTCAACCAATTGTTAGTTCCAAGATTCTAAAACATTTAACTAACTTGGCTTCAAATAGCAATTTAGATGTCTTAGACTTTGACACTAAATTACTCAAATTAGCTGCACCATATATTGCTCAATCCCTATGTGTCATCTTTAATGCAAGTCAGAATACGGGAATAGTACCTGATGATTGGAAGATTGCACGTACCACACCGATTTTCAAAGGAAAAGGCTCAAAAAATGAAAAAACAAATTATCGACCAATTTCGGTTGCTAGTCATATTCCCAAAATTATAGAAAAGGAAGTACAATTACAGTTACTTTCCTACCTTCAAAAACATGATATGATTAATGTCGATCAATACGCCTTTCTTCCAAACCATTCAACTGTAACATGCTTACATCGTGTCATAGACGACTTCTACGAAGCCTTAAATACGAAAGAAATGGTTGGTGCATGCTTTCTAGACATCTCTAAATGTTTCGATTGTGTTGATCACGAGCTTCTTCTATTCAAACTTGAAAAATATGGAATAACTGAAAACAGGCTCATATGGTTCAAAAACTACTTAAGTAATAGGAAGCAAGTGGTATACTCCAAAGGAAAATTATCTGGTACAAGAGAGCTTTCTATCGGAGTACCACAGGGCAGTGTCCTGGCCCCCATTTTGTTTCTTATATTCATAAATGATATATCTGAATGTATAACTGAAGGCGTCTGCAACATATTTGCTGATGATGTTGTAGTCACTGTTGCAGATAGTAAGCTAGATGATGTTACAAAGAAATTACAAAAAGATATAAATGCTCTTAATAATTGGTATAAACAAAATCGATTACGCATTAACACAAGTAAAACCAAAACAATGTTAATAAAATTAAGATCCTCTGAAGTATTAAATATATACATAAAAGATGAACTGATCGAACAGGTAAAATCTATAAGATATTTAGGTATAGTGATTGATAAAAATTTGAAGTGGAATGTATATTTAAGAGACTTATGTAAATCTATTGCCTATAAAATCTATTCTCTAGGAAAGCTGAGTAAATTCGTAATCCCAGAACTATTGAACACCCTTTATAAGTGTGTAATCCAACCCTGTATAGACTATGCAATATCTGTATGGGGGAATTGCCCAGCCAGCTACAAGCTGCCCCTTCAGAGATTACAGAAAAGAGCTGCTAGATATGTAACTGGTATTTTTGACTATGAAGTTGCAAGCGGCAACACATTGATACAAAAACTGTCCTGGCAAACTATTGATCAGCGCCGTGATTATTTTCTGGCTATGCTTATGTATAAATGTATAAGGGGCATTGCTCCACCTCGTTTATCAAATGAAATAGAAATGTATTTCGACCGCCATGGCCTAAACACAAGAAATGCAAACTCCCTTAATGTAGTATTGCCAAAACCCAACGTAACCTTATTCAAACAATCTTTTAAGTATGCTGGAGCGGTTAATTGGAATAAGCTTCCCAATGATATCCAAAATGTCAATTCAGTAGAGAGTTTTAAATATCAATATAAAAAATGTTCCTTTAATGGATAAAAATTTGTTCACTGCCGTTTCTCCTTACTACTACAACATCATATGCAATAACTATTATGATTACTAACCCAATTACCTAGAAATTTCAAATACCTACATTGCGTCCTAAATTTGATATTTATCTTTTATAATTATGCAATATAAACCATATTCACAATTCATTGGGCTTAATCTCGACATAAAATGTTTATTAACTTCATTGTTATATATAATTCTAATATAAAATGTCATAATGTAAATGTCATATTGCATTATTGCGTCGTAAATTTGATATTTATCTTTTATAATTATAATTTTATATTTGTGTTTTCCCTTTTTACAATTTGTATAAAACTGCTATTTTGTTTGTAACTACTCTTATTGTCAGTTTGAACTTGTATTTTCCATCCTTATGCAGGACCATTATGTAAAACAGCCTGCGAGCTGATGAATGTTATCCTGTTAAAAGATGTTTTAATAAATAAATAAATAAATAAATAAATGATAAACCTAAATAATAGTATACATTCTCAGATTTCATTGAATAATAATTTGCCACTAAGATGTTTGTTTTGCGGACTAAGGCATGTGTGTGCTACTATGCTTATCAACTAGGTGACCTACGTCCTTAAGTCATAACTGACAGCAATGAGGATTAATGCCTTACAAAAGGGCACTAATATAGCTCATCGACACGGTTTTTATCATGGGGCCTCACAGTTATACGAGGCCATTGTTTTGCCTTTGAATCATGACTGTACATGGCAAATTTTAGGCCTAGCTATCTCGAAGTGATCACAACGACTATGAGCTGAACACAAAATGCTGAAGCCAACCATCAGACTACAGTATTTGGTGAGACCATAATTCAAGAAGATATATGTGACTGCAATGAAAACAAAAAAATACCTATGAATTTGAACAATCACGTTACTTCAACCTATTTAATTTTACTTTTTTGACGAAATTAAGGAGTTTTCTGCACAGCTGAGGGTCGAACAGCTGTGCAGATATCGATATGGCGTAACAAAGGAAACTTGTCGCGTGCATATCACTGCGTATCACTGCGCATGTATAATAGCCGTCGTGTGACAATCTAAAGCTCTAGCAATAGAGGCCCAACGTTATTCAACTACGAGCATAACAATGACGTCAATCGTAGTCGAGGTCGTTCGGTGTCAAAATCTAAAGCTCGCTATTATCAGGCACGTAGCCAGAGTTTGATGTTTGGGGGGGGGGGGCACATACATAAATCGATCGAGGTTAAAAAAAAAAAGGTTTTTTTGGGGGGGGGGGGGTAGGGCACGTGCGCCCCCCCCCCCCCCCGTGCCCCCTGTGGCTATTATACCCAATTGGCCCCGGGTAGGGCCACGGGAAAGACACATGGTCTCCTCATGACACACACCCTTTAACTCAAGATCTCAATACTGACAAGGTCTTATTAGAAGCACAGTACCGGAATACTACAATTAAGCGGGCACAATTTTGAAAAGGGGTAAAGGATCACGTCACGTCACATCACTTTAACTTTGAAATTTGTTATCCAATGTATTACCAAAAAATTGAGCATGATCCTATCTGTTTTGATTGAAATCAATAAAGTTTGAATTCTAATTTGAACGTATCTTGTCCGATATCAACGAATCAGTGGCGGATCTACGGAAAAATACCCAAAAATAGGTAAACAAAAAAAAAGGTAACGTTAATTTTACCTTTAAAAAAAAGGGGGCCCCCTGCCAACAAAAACAAATAAAGGTAATTCCTTTTTTGCTCAAGGGGGGGAGAGGGTGTTGAGTAAAACAAAATAGAGCTCAACCCTCCCCCCCCCCTCTCCCCCCCCCCCCCCCCCCCACTTTTATTCGGCCGGCTTGCTGTGTCGCCGCTAAATATTTTGTTCACGAAAAAAAAAATAGTGCAACCATCCCTCACCCCTCTCCCCCGCCCTATGCGCCGGTCGGGTGAGTCGCCGCTAAATATTTTCTCACGAATTGGGCCCCCTCTCTCGCCGCCGGCTGGATCCGCCCCTGGGTAGCATAGAGCTTTATAAGACTTATAATAAAGCTCTATGTGGGTACTCACTTCCGTCACCTCCGCCCCTTTTACTGGCGTACTGATAGGGGGGCAGTAACCCCCCACTACAATTTAAAAATGGGTTTATTTCTAATTTGATACCAGCGATTTACAAATGTTGCTAAAATGGCATTATTTTTCCATGAGCTCCCAGGGGCTCTACCCCCTGTACCCCCACGAAGGGCCCTAAGGCGGGCCCCTGGTTGCCTATCTGGCCGTTATTAAATGCCTAAAATCCCTGAGCTACCGGGGGCTCTTCCCTCTAGACCTCACGGCCCAATTAGTCACCTGCCAGTATCACAAATAAGGTATCAAAATATGCTCATCTAACCGTAATTAAATGCCTAAGCCCGTTGAGCTCCATGGGGCTCCGTCCCTTGACTCCCGCAGGGGCTTTGCCCCTGGACCCCACGCCAATTTACGCTCCACTTCCTTCGCTCGCTTTGCTCCACCTGATCGTAAATACTTTAGAATTTCTTTAGTTAATAACAAGAGTTGTGTGTTAAATATTACTATTGCACTTCAGATTATGTTTGTTATATTGATAATCTGCTATTCCTGTTGTTTTTTGTGGATATCCTTTGCACAAATGTTTGTGAAAGAAGAAATAAAATGAACTATGAACTATGAACAGTTTATACTCTGAATGCATTAAAACGCTAATCAATGATGGAATATTATCAATATTTCCCCTTCTCTCTCTCTCTCTCTCTCTCTCTCTCCCTCTCTCTCTCTCTCTCTCTCTCTCTCTCTCTTTAAAATGCCCCCACGTAGGCCCTACTTTGAAAAAAGTTCCCCCGCCACTGCCGTTACGTATTTAGCAGTAATTGTTTCACAGAGCTCAAAATAAATAATGGAATTAGAATCTTGCCCAGGCCTTCTCAACTGGCGGCGTGCGCGCCACTTGTGGCGCTTGCGGTCAGTCGGAGTGGCGCGCGGCTGTTCCAAATATTTATTAAAAAATAAAAACAAATTAAAAATTAAAGAAAGAAAAAATTTAAAAACTCAACAAAATCAAAAAGTCGCAGTCAAAGTTGAGCCCAAAATGTAAGCAAGCCGTTTTGTTTGTTTGATTTTCACTTGATTTTGGCATTTTCCTCGTTTATTGCAACAAAATAACTACATATGAATTAACTTCCAGTGTAGATTTTAGCCAGGAATTGTACTAATTATTTCACATCGATATGAAATTATGATTGATGTTTTATGGAACAAAATGGTGTTAAAAATGCAACATCTGGGCCTTTAAAAAGCCCTAAAATCCACAAGTTGCGGGGGGCTTCGCCCACTGGACCCCACCCAGTATTGGCTCGGTCACTACGCTTCCTTGCAACACAGTCACCAAACATACGGGTTGGCACTTCAACCTCAATACATTTTTGATTTGGCACTTCTAATAAACTAGTTGAGAAGGCCTGATCTAGCCTAAAACACTTCTTTATTTTCATTTTTGTTTTTTGTTTGCATGGACGAAAAATTTACTTCTCCATTTGCCTCATTTTTTAAAGAAGGACACCGTAATACTGCGCCGCCGAGTCCAAACACCTCAAAAAATTGTGAGTCTCTGACTGCCTTAAAATTCCAAATGTTTACATATTTGGCCCTATTTACTATCTATATATGATTTAATGATACGAAATAAGAAGCTAGGGTATTGGAAATTATTTAAAGCATGTAGAAACCCTTTTCTTTTTCTTGCCTTGGGAGGTTCGGAGTCGAGTTGACGCTGATTGTCTGCTGACCCTACGGGGCTCCAGCGCAGCGCTCAACGGCTGGAGCCCCGTTACTGCTCGGGGCTCTCAGCTCCGTGTAGCCGTAGCCGTTCTGCGTATCACTGCCTCTGCCTCAACTACAAACAATTTCATCCATAAAAGCATCTTGTTGCATGTCATGACCATTGATAAAATGATATTAAATATCTTTGATTGTGATTCAGATCTTTGCAGAGAAAACATGGCCTCGACGGCTGAGCCTGAGGACCCAAACGAAGCCACAGATACACCGGACGATGAAGCACGCGCGTGTGGCAGCAACCACCAAGATGCCACTGCAACGTCTGTCGCAGATCCTGTGAACAGCAAAGACATCGGTCTTCAGCCTCAAGAAAGCTGGGAGACCGAGCCTGAAAGTGAAAGCAATTTAGAGCTGGGGGAACCGTTTCAAAAGCCGACTCCAAAGGTTTACACGGCAGCAGGGGCCGGGGAAGGGGAGCTAGGGGAGTACCACGGAGAGAGCCATCTTGCTCTGAGGATGTCGTCTGCGTGCAAGGGGCCTCTGAAGGATGTCGACAAGAACCATCAAGAAATTTGGGTGAGATTTCACAATTCGATAGGGACTTAATAACTAGGTCATTGAAGGAAATATAAAAATTCTTTAAAAAAAAAATTGGGATTGCAGAGACTAGCTTTGAATAGATCTAGTCTAGATCTATATGAAGAAGTTAATTACAAGTCATCATGGACACTCAAATAAATTGTTTTTAATGTGTCATTATCGGAACAATGTATAAAAAGGGAAGGCAATATTACAGGAAAAGAGAATGTGGAATATCTTCATTTTAAATTTGTAATCATAACTGCCTCCTTTAGCAGTACCGGGGTATCCATATTAAGTTGTATGATGACAGAATATATTTGCCTAAATAAATGAATTTAAATATCTGCACTTTTTGAGGAGGATAAAAAGTATAATAAAAAATTTTTAGGGAAAAGAGGAGAATATGAGACATTTATACCTCAATCAAAATGTCCCTCTTTGGCTTACTCCATTCTTTCAGGCATTACTTCCCAGCGGCTACGACTACCACATCTGTGCCATCGAGATTCCGGATCCGGACAAGCCGGACCAGTTCAAGATCGGTCTCCGTCTGCCCATCAATACAGAGAAGGACATGGATAGATGGATCGAGGAGTACCAAATGGTCAGCTATACCCAGTATCGCGTCGGTCATGGCAATCGGAAATCAAAGGCTGTCCGAATACTATACCAGGTGAGGGTTGTATGCTATATGTTGTATACTTTGACAATGATTGCTCTGCAGGCACGTGATTTGTAGAGGTGTTGTGGTCTAGTGGTAACGTCACCGGACTGTTATCATACATAGTAGTTCTCGGTTCAAGTCCCGCTGCAGCACTAATGTCTTTTTGCAAGATAGGTTGTTAAAAAGATCATGACTTTTTTTTGGCTACCCGACAGAAAAACCTTAAGTGCCAACACAACATCTTTCCAAGAAAGAAGAACAAGACTCCAAAGAGAGCGCTTAAAGCAATCTTTAAAGACAGTTATTGAAAAACCTAAAGTGCTAACACAACAACTTTCCATTCCCTCAAACGTTTTCTCTTCAACAAGTTTGTGATGTACTATACTATCTTAAACAGTGGTTGAAGGTTGATCAAAAGTTCATGACTTTTATTCGCTATATGACAGAAAAACCTAAAGTACCAACACAACATCTTTCCATTCCCTCAAACTTTGTATCTTCTACAAGTTTTTATGTACTCTCTTGAACAGCGGTTGAAAGTTGATCAAAAGTTCATGACTTTTATTCGCTATATAACAGAAAAACCTAAAGTGCTAACACAACATCTCTCCATTCCCTCAAACTTTGTATCTTCACCAAGTTTGTCATGTACTCTCTTGAACAGCAGTTGAAAGTTGATCAAAAGTTCATAACTTTTATGAAAGAAAAACTTAAAGTGCCAACACAATATCTTTCCATTGGTACTTTATAAAAAGTCCCTCAAACTTTGTATCTTCACCAAGTTTGTTATGTACTCTCTTGAAGAGTTGTTGAAGGTTGATCAAAAGTTCATGACTTTTATTCGCTATCCGACAGAAAACCTAAAGTGGCAACACAACATCTCCCCAAGCTAATGACTTTTATTCGTGATTCAATAGAGAAACCTTAAGTGCCAACACAACATCTTTCCAAGGAAGAAGAATGAGACTCCGAAGAGAGCGCTGACGGACCGAAGCAGCGCATGGCGCGGGCCCCAACATACCGGATGTCAAGCGAAGCTGAACATCGCCATCAGGGTCTACGTCAAGGAAATCTCAAAGAATCGTCTCAGTAGGTAAGTCATGGAAATAACACCTGTCTATAGAGGCCACCAAGTGAGACAAGTAAAGTGATCTTCATAGACAGGTGGTCTTTATATACAGGGGCTTTGTCTACAAAGAACATGCATGTGAGACAAGGGTTTACATCACAGAAATCTCAAAGAATCGTCTCAGTAGGTAAGTCATGGAAATAAAACCTGTCTATAAAGACCACCCGTCTATTATGATTGCTTAACTTGTCTCAAAGAATCGTCTCAGCAGGGCTTGTTAGTTTAAATGGATGTACCGTCTCGAAAGAATTTCCCGAGGGAAAGATATTCAAGATTAACTTGGCTTAACATCAAGTAATGTAACCCTATTCAGCCATTAAATCCATCAACAGCCGCCCTTATCAGACCACAGATGCCCTCTGGCGATCCAAATGTTACGAAGTGTTACGCAACGCGGCCTGCTTCCCTAAGCTCTCCAAACACTTGGTCGTAAAAAGAAGGCTTTGAAGCCATGCGAGTCACCGAGAAAATGACGTCATACTGATTGAAGATGTATATAGCTATAATATAAAAAACACACAATCAACAACTTATGGCACAAAGCAACCTTCTATTGGTTATCAAATGCTTTCGCTGTGCTCGGATAACTCTACTGAAGACGTAGCCATCTGAACCAGCGAAATCGACCAAGGAAATCGTGAGTTAGAGTGAATGCAAGTTTCTCATCATCATCACGTTCTCTTCTAATTATTGACATTTTCCGAAAGTTTCCGAAATTTTTACATAGCTAGGAAGGTAGTCCATAAGTTTATCTCTTAAAATAACTAAATGAAATTGTGTTATATATTTGCGCATTTGGTTTAATGAGGGTTAGAAGTTGTCAATTCATCACCACTTTTCACCCCGAGTACGGGCCGGCGACGCGAAAGCCGCCGTGCTCGCTGGGCTGTACATGCTGGATGTTGTTGGTGGTATTAACACACATAGCTGCAGCTGCATTACTAACCTGGCCGTGTATTAAAAGTTGTGCTATTGATTATCAACATTTCAAACACCACTGTACAAAACTCAACTGATTTCATTCAAAGGCAGTACTTTAGTGACGATTGATGATACCTAAAGAGCATTAAAATATAATTTGTTAAACTTTCCAATGTTAGAAAGAATAATTTAAAAATTAAAATTGTGAGTCTACTGTCAAACTTGCCGATCAATCGCATCGGAATAATTATGTGCATTTGTATGTTGTGAGTGTATTGACTATTCATGTATTCAAATGCTGCCTATGTACACGTACTGCAGTGCTAGTAGTCAATACGCATTAGTATCAATTATCTATGCTTTGCTGGAGTGGCCTACGCATATCGCATTCACGATGAAACCGTACATCCTGGTTCGCTGCAACGAATAAGATTTTCCGTTGATGGAATTTCACACGTGCATAACTTGTATTGGTCTCCAACTTCCCATACACCAGGCTCAAGAATCAAATCTTCCTCAAAATCAGTCAGAAAGTCTAAATCGTCGCCTACCAAATACACTTCCCTTACTGTACGGCGCTATTTTTGTTGTTAGCAGCCGATGTGTATTTCCAACAATGCATTTCGCGAGCCCTATGTCACTCAGTTTAGGGAGTGAGATTTACGAGCTGTGCGGTCCGGGTGGGGAATTAAGGGGATTATGATAGGGGGAAAAAAGACTCTCGGTGCAGCGGACTGCTTCAAAGGGCCCTCTTAGATGCGGAATCCATTTAAACTAACATACCCTGGTCTCAGTAGGTAAGTCATGGAAATAAAACCTGTCTATAAAGACCACCCGTCTATGAAGATTGCTTAACTTGTCTCAAAGAATCGTCTCAGTAGGTAAGTCATGGAAATGAAACCTGTCTATAAAGACCACCCGTCTATGATGATTGCTTAACTTGTCTCAAAGAATCGTCTCAGTAGGTAAGTCATGGAAATAAAACCTGTCTATAAAGACCACCTGTCTATGATGATTGCTTAACTTGTCTCAAAGAATCGTCTCAGTAGGTAAGTCATGGAAATAAAACATGTCTATAAAGACCACCCGTCTATGAAGATTGCTTAACTTGTCTCAAAGAATCGTTTCAGTAGGTAAGTCATGGAAATGACACCTGTCTATAAAGACCACCCATCTATGAAGATTGCTTAGCTTGTTTCAAAGAATCGTCTCAGTAGGTAAGGCATGGAAGTAAAATCTGTCTATAAAGACCACCCATGTGAGACAAGGAAAGCAATCTTTATAGACAGGTTGTCTTTATGTAATAATAATAATGGTGGCTACTTATATAGCGCACATGTCTGTCACGTCTTTTATGTACAGGTTCCTCTTTAACAGTCTTCTTTGAACCAATGGAACAAACAGGGAATACCATGGTCAACTTTTGTCCCACATTCAGTGTACCTGTATAATATATACCAATCAGTATGACAGTCAATGGTCTTGGTGCTTTCCAAATAAAGGAATGGAATTTAGACAACTAATGTGGTCTTTAAAGACAGGGGATCTTTCTATACAGGCGGCCCCTGAAGCACATTTTTAATTTTGTAGAGAGGTATGTATTTTTTTTTCTTACAAAGTCGCTATCGGTCAAATCTTATTTTAATTCAGATAAATAATGATGATGATATTAATTATGTAGGAGCACTATTATAATTAGATTAACAAAAAAATAGAAACAGAGAAACATAAAATACATTGACTCATGAAATCAAACAACATTACCAGTATATCACTGAGAGTACAAGTAAATGTAAAGGGATCTTTTGAAAGAGGCAAGACAGGTTAATTCTCTGATGGAAAGTGGAATATTGTTCCATATTTTCAAAGCAGCCACTGTAAATGTTTTTAGGTAGATGGTAAAAAAAATTGCCCTGTAAGTGCATTTTAATAACGTAAAATTCAGAATATCACCATTAAAAAAGTTTAAATACTGATTCTGTTCTGATCAGAAATCAAGACGTCCATATGCCAGACTACCCCGCCATGATCTCCATCACGCACACCCACAACCACGACACAAAGAGCGAGTACGCCCTCCGCTTCCGCCCGGTGGACAAGACGCTCGAGGATTTCTACACCGATCTCTTCAAGGCGGGACATAGCGCCCTCACGGCCTGGAGTTTCTTTCAGTGGAAGCGTTGGGCAGAGAACGGGATAGACTACGAGAAGATGATTCAGGACAGGGCGTACAATCCAGACATGGCCTATGTTTACAGGTTTGGAATTTTGATTGACTACTTAAAGCATTAACTATGATTATGATAATAATAGAACGTTCCCATAGCTGTGCGGTTAGGGAGGTGCGTAGAACTTCTTTTAGTTGATGTTGGGCGGATTACAGTATAGACAACGAGAAAAAGATACTGGATAGGGCTTTCAATCCTGTCCAAGGCCATTGTTTACAAGTTTGGCAAAGTTAAATGTAATATTTTCTAAAATCCTCATACCCGGTACTTTTATTTCATATTACCTTTATTAAGGCTACGGTGCACATGCTGCTCCAAAACCATGAAAGATTTCAGGGCCCTGTTTATAAAACTTTTTATTTATAATAAATGCTTTATTTCTATGATAAATTTGCTCTCAGCCAATCAGATGCCTTGATTTCAGTAGCTTGTAACTTGTAATTGATATCAAATTTTATGAAACAGAGCCCAGTAGTCAAGAGGTTAAAGATGGTTACAGTGAAAGTACAGTTCAGGACCTAGCCTAAGATAACTTACCGTTTACACACAAGTTTTGTAATGAGAACGAACCTGGGATAATGGTACATGGTGGTAATAGTGATTGATAGAAGTTGAAAACAAGAGCAACAAACGACCAGGGAAGTGGTGGAAAATAACAAGTGCCTTTTATTCTTTAGTGATTTCAATATATCACATTTACTGGCGCTATGTATATATACACCTTTCACCTGCACACCAGGGGGGTGTTTCACAAAGATCCTAAGTAGAACTTAACTCTAAGTTTGACTTAAAAATTATGGACAGCCATTGGAGCCTTAAAATGAAATATATTAAAAAGCAGAAATTTAAGTATTTTAGACTTTTCATAAATTCCACATCAAGAACATGAAATCTCCCATGATAATAGAACATATTAATTATTTGAATCAGCATTTTATGCCTTTTAAAATAACTTTTACACAATATTTTCAAAGATGCTAATGGCTTTCCATAATTTTTAAGTCCAACTTAGAGATAAGTTCAACTTAGGATCTTTGTGAAACACCCCCCTGGGCATCCCTATGTCCTCACACACATGCACTTATACATCTGCAAGAATCTTCAGCAGTGAAGGAGGCAGATTATCCTGCAGAAGAAGAAGATATATTATTCAGATATTTCTTGAATTGCTTGCAGGATTTTCTACCGCATGATGCGAGAGAGGAAGCCGCAAATGATGAAACCGATAAAGTCCACCAAGCAACGCAATATGGGTGTGGCCCAGACCAGCACCCCTGTAACCTTGGGCGCCACCACTCTAGGGGTATCTCATGCTGGGGGACTCCCCAATGGCCTGGGTACGGAAGTGATCATGGAGGGGGATGAAGGAGACGGAGAGGTCACCCAGACAAAGAGGATGAAACTGGATGTAGGAGGTAATGTTATGTCATCTTTGATCCTTAGCTCAGTGAAAAAATACAAAGGAACTCAAATAGCCCCCGAAAATCAGAAAGGAGCCCCCTTATATTTGCATAGAGTTTGATGCAAAACAAATTTTAGAATGTTATTTTTATGCTGGCAAGGTTGAAAAGTAGCCCCTGAAAAAAAGAAAAAAAAAATCCCTGCCTCAGCTATCCTTAGCCCATTAACCCCGTAGCCCTTGAAGCATCCCCTGAAATTGAATTGTATACTGAAAGAAAAAAAAATCGAAAAATTAAATTAGTACTCTCAGAGAACTTTTGTTGAGGATTGGTTCAGTAACCCCCACTGCAATATTCATGCAGTTCACCAACTGGTTCTTGTTTTTATTTGAAGGAAACACAGTTGTTGAAGCAGATGTGATCAAGGACAACTCTGGAATCATTTTTATGGACACGTCATCTCTGATGGCCAGCTCCGGTCTTCTCAGCAGCACCTCCTTGATGGACAATTCAAGCCTAGCAACCGCATCATATGTCGAAGAAGAGGAATTGGAGGAGGAGGAAGATGCAAGCAAAGACTTCTTTGCACATGGTTACAGGACTCGTATCCGGGGCTCGAATCGTAAGCGGAAGAACACCGTGAATCTGAAGGAACTCTATGAAGATCTTGAGCAGCTGATATCAAAGCATGTGAATGAGATGCACCCAGCTCATGCCCACCTTGCGAGGATTACTGGTGACAGAGACGATATGATCATTGCGATCTGCACCCCCCTCATGAGGCGGGCCCACGCCAATTTGCCTGCAGCGAATGAACTGTGCATCGTAGATGGGACATACCAGAGCTTTGGTCAGGTCATGTGCTATGTAGTGTCCTTCATGGTCCCAAGCAACGCTGGAGGGATTCCTCTAGGGTTCCTAGTCCTGTCGTCCATGGACCAGGTCTTTATCACGCAGGGCCTGGAACTCTTCAAGATGCTGATCCCCGATGATGCCTTCGGTTGCAGAGGACGCGACGGACCGTCCTACTTCCTCGTCGACGAGGAGCACTTCAAGCCGGAGATCGTCCAAGCCACCTTCCCCAATGCCAATGTCCTGATCAGCCCCTATCACCTGATCTTGATGACCTGGAGGTGGATGGCTGATCCTAAGAGACGCATAAAGAGCAAGGATCATGCGGCAATCTTCGGGTTCGTCAAAGATCTGATCAATTGCCAAGCTGCAGAAGAGCTTAATAGTATCCACATCAAGATCCTTAACAGTGAGATCAATGAAATGTAAGTACTACTGGCAATGTCGGGTTTATTCCATATTGATTGGTCTGTACTTTGAAGTAAAATGCTTTAACAGGCAGAATTTTATAAACCAAAACTATTGAGGTAAAGACCAGTATTAAAGACATTGGGCGTTGTGACGCGACAGGGTCTTAGGATCATTTTGGAATAAATAGCAAGTAAATGACATTGTGTTGCAGACGTTCTTTGTCCACAATTATAGGTAGATTTTAAGAATGTACCCAATGACAATTTGAATGAACTACTCTACAATATCAGAACCTTTTTGGAGAGTGATGCTCTTTAAGAATATATTTTTGTTAGAAATGTTAAAATATTTTAAACTTCACAAGTTATAGCAATTTATAGTAAGTAAAAAGTAAATTTTATGTATTTATATTTTAATGTATTTATACAAGTAGTAAAACTGGTATCTTAGGATGGATACAATATGAGATATGAATGATGTTGAGAAGAAGATGTAAAAGTTCAGAGTGGTTAGAAAAAGAGGACAGATGCAATTTAACCCCTTGCCTACGGGAACCTGATGGCTCCTGCACTAAAGCCTATGGAGATGAGATAATTCAGTAGTCATTGGGTTAAAATTGACTCTTTTGTGCATTCATTTCTCAGGTACAGGGAGTTTGCACCCTTTGTGATAGGGGGCATCGTGAACCGGTGGAGTGAATGGATGCTACCGGAAGACCATCCCATCCATAGAATAGGGGTGGGAGCCTGCCCCTGGCAGAAGGTCATGAACTGCATGAGGGATAGGGTGCTCATGAAAGGAAGACACTTTAACATCCTACAGGTTAGGTGGTGGTGATGGTGGCGGTGGTGGTGGTGGTGGTGATGATGATGATGATGATGATGGTGGTAGTGATGAGGGTAGTGGTGGTGGTGGTGATTGTGATGGTCTGGTGAACTGCATGAGGGATAGGGTGCTCATGAAGGAAGACACTTTAACATCCTACAGGCGAGGTGATGGTGGCGCTGCTTGTGGTGGTGGTGGTGGTGGTGCTGGTGATGTTGATGGTGATGGTGGTGGTGGTGGTGGAGACGATGATGGTGGTAGTGATGAGGGTAGTGGTGGTGGTGGTGGTTATGGTTTGGTCGAGCTGTATGATGAGGGATACAGAGCTGCCAACTAGTACGGATTTCCCGTAATTGGTACGGAAATTAACGACCATTACGGCAGTACGGAATGTTGTCTAAAATTATTTTGTTTGCGCATAGGGATCTATCGTAGCAAGTGTTGGTGGCCATCCAGCACTCGCTGCATGAGAAAGATGGAAAATTATCAAGTATTCTCTTAATAGAAGCCAATTTTTCATTGAAAACTTATGTGTTGTGATGAACTGAAAATCAATATTTAGCAACTTTGTGGGAGTAAAATCACAACAAATTTCAAATAATCATGCGCGCATGCGTCCGCTTGCCATTCTTTTAAGATTCATGGCGCCGCATAGGAAATTACTGATTTATTCCCAGAATTACTGATTTTGAGCCTTATGGTTATTGATTTTCTGTTCTGGAGGTTGGCAGCTCTGGGGATAGGGTGCTCATGAAAGGAAGACACTTTAACATCCTACAGGTGAGGTGTTGGTGGTGGTGGTGGTATGGTGGTATGGTGGTGGTGGCAGTGATGCTGGTGGTGGTAATGGTCTGGTTGAAACTGTATGAGGGATTGGGTGCTCATGAAAGGAAGACACTTTAACATCCTACAGGTGAAGGGCGTTGATGCTGCTAGTGGTGGTGGCAGTGATGACGGTGATGGGGGTAGAGGTGGTGGTGATTTGGGTGGTGGTGGTGGTAATGGTCTGGTTGAAACTGTATGAGGGATAGGGTGCTCATGAAATGAAGACACTTTAACATCCTGCAGGTGAGGTGATGGTGATGGTGATGGTGGTGGTGGTGGACGGAATGGCTGTGGTGGTGGTAGTGATGAGGGAAAGGGTGCTCATGAAAGTAAGACACTTTAACATCCTGCAGGTGAGGTGATGGTGATGGTGATGGTGGTGGTGGTGGACGGAATGGCTGTGGTGGTGGTAGTGATGAGGGAAAGGGTGCTCATGAAAGGAAGACACTTTAACATCCTGCAGGTGAGGTGATGGTGATGGTGGTGGTGGTGGACGGAATGGCTGTGGTGGTGGTAGTGATGAGGGAAAGGGTGCTCATGAAAGTAAGACACTTTAACATCCTGCAGGTGAGGTGATGGTGATGGTGATGGTGGTGGTGGTGGACGGAATGGCTGTGGTAGTGGTGGTGGTGATGAGGGGAGGAGTGGTAGTGATGTGGGTAGTGTTGGTGGTGATGGTTTGGTGGAGCTGTATGATGAGGGACAGGGTGCTCATGAAAGTAAGACACTTCAACATCCTGCAGGTGAGGTGATGGTGATGCTAGTGGTGGTGGTGGTGGTGGTGGTGATGATAATGATGGTGGTGGTGGTGGTAGTGTGAATGGCTGTGGTGGTAATGGTGGTGGCAGTGATGCTGGTGGTATGGATGATAATGATGCTGCTAGTGGTTGTGGGAATGGGAATTTATCGGGAGCATCAATATATTTGATATTTAAATTTCTTGAAATCTTTAGCATATTAGAGCCCAATATTTTCAAAGTTGCTTACCGGTATTCTTATACTAGATTTCTCAATGATGATGCAAATTTTGAATTTTATAATCCAATCCTATTGAAATATTACCAAAACTTGGTATTACCTTTAATTATGATGGTAATGATGATATTGGTGGTGATGGTAGTGGTGGTGGTGGTGGTGGCTGCTGTAATGTTGGTGTTGATTATAATAGGACTGATAGTGGTATGCTGTTGATACTGGTAGTGGTGGAACTCTGTGTATGTGGGTGTGTAATTGGGTTTTTACAGACCTGTATCAATCAGATACGATTATTTACGCCTGAGGACCAACCTTTAACATCACCATCCGAAAGACGTTGTGAGTGATAGGGTACTACTACTTAAGAAGGGAAGGCACTTGAATATCCTACAGTTCAGATGCGATTATAATGATGGTGGCTGTGATGATAATGATGTCATTCTATCTCTATCTCCTCAAACTTTACATCGTTTAAAAACTTCTTTTCTTTAGATGACCCACTTTCTTCTCCATGGAGTAGACGCAGCCTACCAGAGGAACTTGGAGGAGGGGTGTAAGAGCGAGCCCACGGACCTCTCATTCGTCCCTATCTTCCTAGATCCTTACATCACCAAGGCTGGCATCACTCAGGTTAGGTGACAGGTCATGTGACTTTTGTGTATGGAGTGCCTAAGTGAAATATGTTTTTTTTTTTTTTTTTTTTAATGAAGTTAAAATGCATACTGTATTGTGTAAGAGTAATTGAAATTGGACGAAGGCATTTCAGTTCTTTGTTGCAGGGTTTTCTTTTTGTCTATTGATACCTTCAAAACTGTTACTTTATTGGAATTCAACACCAATTCATGTAAGAAACTACATATGTTAAGCATTTGAGGGTTACAAAAATGAAAGTAGTTGAATTGCATATATGCATTAATCTATTACTTAAAAAAGAAAAAGAAATTATGAAAACCTGTGCACTTATTACAGCTGCCGGAGCTAAAGCTAGAGTGATAATTTCCAAAGCTCTTTGGAAGGGCATAGAGACGTTATATAATGTGATATGCACTATACAAGAACCAAATATTGTTATTATTATTCATAATCGTTCACTTCCATTACAATTTGACTTACAGCTCAGCCCAACTGAATTTCATGTCAATGCCAGGAACAAGAACCTGATTGGGGTTTTGACGGTCAACACAGAGTTGGGCATCTGCTCCTGTATAGCGGGGAGGGCTGGCTATTTCTGCGTCCATCTTGGATCGGTTCATAAATTCTTTGACGTGCCCACCCATACGAGGGCTCCTTTCCCGTTTGCGATTGATAAATATCACATCTACAAACTTG
Organism: Strongylocentrotus droebachiensis; assembly: GCA_035222895.1. Classification (NCBI taxonomy): domain Eukaryota; kingdom Metazoa; phylum Echinodermata; class Echinoidea; order Camarodonta; family Strongylocentrotidae; genus Strongylocentrotus; species Strongylocentrotus droebachiensis. Next base: position 6,044 of record JAVYIG010016298.1, on the reverse strand, counting down.
CCACAGGTAAGCGATAATTTAAATGAAATGAAATGAAGATGGAAAGCGTATTATCAATGCTCTTATTAACATTGGTAAATATAATAAAACTATCAATAATACTTTGGAGAGTACTTAAACCCATCGGTCCCCTGGTTGCTTCATTACAAGCATGCACATGCTTTCTAAGCAGTCAGGTAAAACAAACAAACATGTACCAAGCAGGAGTGAATTTTTTTTCTTTCTTGATGTTCCAGTACCACCTCTACTGCAATTGATGCTTGGAAGAGTATCCTCTTGGACATTACTTTTTTTAAAATAAATACCAGCTGGACCAAAGTAATGCATGATGATTTTAAAGTATACTTTGTGCCAGGCGGGGGGGCTCAAACACAATTTTTGATCAAGCTAACATTTGTTTGTTAGTTTTGAGTTGAAAGGATAAAGTTTGTTAACCCCTTGACTACTGAAGTTTCCCATTCCTGTAGGCATATTGCGGTGAACACTCGGTAACCTTAGGCAAAGGGTTAAATTTTAATTTAGAGGATCAGGTCATTGAAATTAAGTTATAAACTGTCACAGTATGACACTGAAGAAGATGTAGAAGAGTATGTTGTGTAGATTTAGTCAGTTTTTCGCAAAATTTGTGATCATTTCATGCACGTTGAAAGATTATCGTAACTATTTCTGCCCTTTTGCTTCTTACAGGGGAGAAAATCATCCACGAGCAGCTGACCGACACCATGCAGCAGCTTGCTCAGGTAGTCGAAGCCAACTTGTCAACTCTCGCAGAACCGGTCAAACATTTCATCCAGCAGATAGAGAGAGCAGACTCCGCCTCCGGGCTCGTTGCCGCCCTGGAGAAGTTCAGGGTTCTGACGAAAGAGGAGGAGGAGGAGGAGAAGGATCGGATGGAGAGAGAGAAGGTGGAGAAGGCAAAGAAGGAGGTGGAGGAGGAGCAAAGGAGGAAAGAGGAGGAGAAGGCGAGAGAGGAGCGACGGATTGCGGAGGAGAAGAGGAAGAAGAAGGAGGAAGAGAAGAAGATGGAGGAGAGGAGGAAAGAAGAAGAGGAGAAGAAGTTGAGACTATCACGGCTATTCTCTGATGATGCTCAACTCATTGTAAAGACTACTGTTTGCAGCTCTACAAAGGTATCTACCGTTCTCTTTCAGAATTGTAGCTATACAGCATTTAAAACCGGGGGAGGGGCTATTGGACCAAAGTTGCTGTAATGATAGTAATTATATCCACTCAGCAAAAAGAAAATTCTGTGCACATAAAAATGTGGCAATAAGGATGAATTATTTGCAGATACACTGTTTGCTCTACAAAGGTAACTACCATTTTCTTTTCAGAATTGTCGCGTCAGAATATAAAACTGAAGGGGGGGGGGGGGCTATTGGGTCAAAGTTGCTGTAATGATAGCCATTATTTCCACTCTGCAAAAAGAGAAGTCCGTGCATGTAAAAATGTGGCATTGTGGATGAATTATTTGGAGAGTGTCACACTTGCTACAGTGATACAGGTGGAACTTTATGAGGACGTAGTCACTAACTTAATCGTATTTCCTTTTTCTATAGGAATCGAGGATTGATTTTGAACAGGCTCCACACTGACCTGATGCCCCTCACTGACCTGGGGGGTGTTTCACAAAGATCCTAAGTTGAACTTATCTCTAAGTTGGACTTAACAATTATGGAAAGCCGTTAGCATCTATGACAATATTTTGTAAAAGATATTTTAAAAGGCGTAAAATGTTGATTCAAATCATTTATATTATCTATTATCGGAGAGATTGCATGTTCTTGATGTGGAATTTATAAAAAGTTTAAAATACTTCAATTTTCGCTTTTGAAAATATTTTATTTTAATGCTACAAATGGCTCTCCATAACTTTTAAGTCCAACTTAGAGTTAAGTGACTTAAGATCTTTGTGAAACACCCCTCTGATGCCCAAGTCAAATGTTACTTTCAATGAGTTGCTGAGCAATTCTTGAAGGAATATGTGTCATAATGCGTGTTTATTATGTCGTTATTTTCTGATCCTTCATCGATAATCTCCTCCCCAGGAATCTGAGAAGAAAGTGAACGAAGTTGAAGCCGGGAAGAGGGCCCGTGTGCCGATCATGACACCTGGACGGTCTGTGACGCGTGGAGTGACACGCATGCAGGACTCTGAAAATAGCAAGAAAACAACACCAAAGAGAAAAACAAAAGCACAGAGAACTGCATCCCCTTCCAAGCAAGCCGTACAAGCAGCCAAAGAACATATTGATAGTTTGGAAGAAGAGAACGCTACGGACAAAAATCTCATCTTGTTGATGTCGGACGAGGGAGGGATGTTGGTGAAAGGAATAGCCACAGAGACGGCGTCGCTAGGGAGGGTGCTTGTGATTAATAAGCCAATCACAGATCAGCAGGTCGGCATGGTGGTGATGAAGGACAAGATGAAAGGGAAGAAGGGAAAGTCATGACATGAAAGCATGATCAGTAGGAATTGACCAATCAGATGGGAGATGAGTTTTGCATTGAGGCATGATCATGTCATTGCAGCGAATCAAAGACCAGCAGGTCATCATGATGATGAAAGGTTTTGAAAAGAGGAAAGGAGGTCATGACATGAAAGCATGATCAGTGGGAACTGACTAATCAGATGGGAGATGATGTGTGCATTGAGGCATGGTCATGCTACTGCAGCCAATCAAAGACCAGCAAAGCATGCATGATGATGCTGAAGAACACAGCGAGGAAAGTCTAATCAATAGGAACACATAATTCAGCTTCGAGATATCGTTTGCATTCAGGCATAATCATCCTGACATGCTTTACATGAAACCGACCTGTCAAAATCTGTTTTCACGTATAAAACGTTAAAAATCCAAGCTGTTAACGTTCTTTATGCTGTCAGGCGTTACTCCAATGTGATCTTGGAGTTTGGATTCAGACTGGATATCAAGTAAAATGGTACTTGTAAAATTCATTCAAGTACATAATTCCTTACTTGGTAAAATCAGAGAAAACAAATTATCTCATACATTGGACTTCAAAAATAGTCATAAGTGGTATCTTCAGCAAAGGTAGTAAGGTATATAGGGTTGGTGTATTAAACCCTTTCTCATAAAGACCCAGAGGGACAAAAAATCCATACAAAGGTACTCTTATTAATGTGGAAGTAACTTGATGAGGGTTCTGTCTTCAGGCTTTATGCAATGTCAAGATAATGATTAGGGTTGATAAGATGACATTTGTTATTTCTAAATTTTAGACTTTTAAAATGTCCTTTGGCTTTGAACAGACAATTTGTCCTTCAAGCCCTGATCGAAGTTTGTGTGACGCTCACCGTGTTTTTGGTGCATTTGAATGGGGAGGGTGGATTCTCGACGGGCCTTTTCACCAAGATCGCAAAACAACAGTGGTTGAGAATTTAACATATAAATTTACCTCACCAATGAAGTATTCTACTCTTGTATTCTTTTAATTTAAAGATCATTTCAACACTTACCAGAATAAATCTTCCAAAACCTCATTTTCTTTGCATTTTCATTACATTTTGTAATTTTTAGTATTCTCCTTTCTGATTGGTTAAACATGTTTACTTCTAATTCAAAGATTATTTTAATTTAAAGATTATTTTGACACTTTGTGGAATAAATTTTCAGAAACCTTATTTTCTTTATATTTTTAGCATTCTTTAAATGTGTCAACAATAAAATATGAGAATATTTGATGAAAAGAATAGAATCTTAAATCTTGGGGTTTCAAATTTGTGATGATGATGATGAAGTGGATTTGTGAATGTTTTATGCTGTGAGATAATTGAACCAAACAGCAAAAGGTTATTTCATATCTACAAGTATAAATAAAAGAGAGATCAGAAGTGATAGAATGAGACCGATTGCAAAGAATCACATGCAGACAAGATAAATGAGAGCTGGGGGGTGTTTCACAAACATCCTATTAAAGTCGAACTTAACTCGTTATGGAGAGCGATTTCAAAAGCAAAAATTGAAGTATTTTAGACTTTTATAAAAGTACACATCAAGAACATGAAATATCTGATTTGAATCGACATTTTATGCCCGTTAACTTTTATGAAAAATGTTCAGATGCCAACGGCTTTCCATAATTGTTTAAGTCCAATTTAGAGATAAATTCAACTTAATATATTTGTGAAACACCCCCCTGGAGTATGAATTTATAAAGAGTGAAAATAAGGAAATGGAGAATGCTCAAGCCTTGTTCAGATATGGCATGGCAAAACTGCAGCAATTTTTGATGTGTACTACGCTTCATACTGCTATAGCTTACAACAGAGCTCAGTGAATTCGCATAAGACCTTTGTTGCGCTGGAGTTGCCATTCAAGTAAACAGCGGTTTACTGCATCATATCTGAACACCCCTTAAACGAATGGAGAGAGGAAGGTAGGAAGACAGAAAGAGGAGAGAAAAAGAGAGTGGGAGGGAAAGAGAGAGGGAAGGAAAGGAGAGGAGAGAGAGAGGAAAGGAGAGAAAGAGAGAGTGGGAGGAAAGGAGAGAAAGAGAGTGGGAGGAAAGGAGAGAATGAGAGAGGAAAGGAAAGGAGAGAAAGAGAGAGGAAAGGAAAGGAAAGGAGAGAGAGAGGAAAGGAGAGAAAGAGAGAGTGGGAGGGAAAGAGAGAGGAAAGGAAAGGAAAGGAGAGAGAGAGGAAAGGAGAGAAAGAGAGAGTGGGAGGAAAGGAGAGAAAGGGAGGAAAGGAAAGGAGAGAAAGAGAGTGGGAGGAAAGGAGAGAAAGAGAGAGGAAAGGAAAGGAGAGAAAGAGAGAGGAAAGGAAAGGAAAGGAGAGAGAGAGGAAAGGAGAGAAAGAGAGAGTGGGAGGAAAGGAGAGAAAGAGAGAGAGAGGAAAGGAGAGAAAGAGAGAGTGGGAGGAAAGGAGAGAAAGAGAGAGGAAAGGAAAGGAGAGAAAGAGAGAGAGAGGAAAGGAGAGAAAGAGAGAGGGAAGGAAAGGAAAGGAGAGAAAGAGAGGAAAGGAAAGGAGAGAAAGAGAGAGGAAAGGAAAGGAGAGAAAGAGAGAGGGAAGGAAAGGAGAGAAAGAGAGAGGAAAGGAAAGGAGAGAAAGAGAGAGAGAGGAAAGGAGAGAAAGAGAGAGGGAAGGAAAGGAAAGGAGAGAGAGAGGAAAGGAGGGAAAGAGAGAGAGAGGAAAGGAGGGAAAGAGAGGAAAGGAAAGGAGAGAAAGAGAGAGTGGAGGAAAGGAGAGAAAGAGAGAGTGGGAGGAAAGGAGAGAAAGAGAGGAAAGGAAAGGAGAGAAAGAGAGAGTGGAGGAAAGGAGAGAAAGAGAGGAAAGGAAAGGAGAGAAAGAGAGAGAGAGAGGAAAGGAGGGAAAGAGAGGAAAGGAAAGGAGAGAAAGAGAGAGTGGGAGGAAAGGAGAGAAAGAGAGGAAAGGAAAGGAGAGAAAGAGAGAGTGGGAGGAAAGGAGAGAAAGAGAGGAAAGGAAAGGAGAGAAAGAGAGAGTGGGAGGAAAGGAGAGAAAGAGAGGAAAGGAAAGGAGAGAAAGAGAGAGAGAGAGGAAAGGAGGGAAAGAGAGGAAAGGAAAGGAGAGAAAGAGAGAGGAAAGGAAAGGAGAGAAAGAGAGAGGAAAGGAAAGGAGAGAAAGAGAGAGTGGGAGGAAAGGAGAGAAAGAGAGAGTGGGAGGAAAGGAGAGAAAGAGAGGAAAGGAAAGGAGAGAAAGAGAGAGTGGGAGGAAAGGAGAGAAAGAGAGGAAAGGAAAGGAGAGAAAGAGAGAGAGAGAGGAAAGGAGAGAAAGAGAGAGGAAAGGAAAGGAGAGAAAGAGAGAGTGGGAGGAAAGGAGAGAAAGAGAGGAAGGAAAGGAGAGAAAGAGAGAGTGGAGGAAAGGAGAGAAAGAGAGAGTGGGAGGAAAGGAGAGAAAGAGAGGAAAGGAAAGGAGAGAAAGAGAGAGTGGGAGGAAAGGAGAGAAAGAGAGGAAAGGAAAGGAGAGAAAGAGAGAGTGGGAGGAAAGGAGAGAAAGAGAGAGGAAGGAAAGGAGAGAAAGAGAGAGTGGGAGGAAAGGAGAGAAGAGAGAGAGGAGGAGG
>JAVYIG010016297.1:20000-22500 GCA_035222895.1 Strongylocentrotus droebachiensis | reverse complement strand
GGAGGATAACCAGGCCATCGAGACCCCAAGTCCACCCTGGGCCGTGTCTCTGGCAGGGGACAGCCGAGTATCGATGGTGGAACAATGTTCTTTCGAGGATAACCAGTCCAGCGGGACTCCGGGCCATCCCTCGGCCGTGTCTCCGGCAGGGTACATCCAAGAACCGGTGATCGAACAGTGTTCTTCCTAGTATATCCAATCCGGCGGGACTCCGGGTCTGCCTTCGGCCGTGTCTCGGGCAGGGGACTGGCGATAATCGATGGAGGCACAGTTTTTCTTCCGAAGATGACCAATCAATCCAGCGAAACTCCGGGTCCGTCCTCGGCCGTGTCTTCGGCAGGGTACAGCCAAGAACCGCTGAAGGAACAGTGTTCTTCCTTGTATAGCCAATCCAGCGGGACTCCAGGTCCGAACTCGCCCTTGTCTCCGGCAGGGGACTGGCGATAATCGATGGAGGCACAGTTTTTTCTTCCGAAGATGACCAATCAATCCAGCGGGACTCCGGGTGCGTCCTCGGCCGCTTCTCCGGCAGGGTACAGCGAAGAACCGCCGCTGGAACAGTGTTCTTCCTTGGATATCCAATCCAGCGGGACTCCGGGTCATCCCTCGCCCGTGTCTCCGGCAGGGTACAGCCAAGAACCGGTGATGGAACAGAGTACCCTCCCTCACATATACTTTACGAGCACAAGAACCCCCTTCCATTTTCGACTCTACAACATGCAAGTCAATGGGAAATTTTCCTTGAAACTTGACAGTCAAGGCGTCCAGCGGGACTCCGGGTCCGCCCTCGGCCGTGTCTCCGGCAGGGTGCATCCCAGAACCGCCGCTGGAACAGTGTTCTTCCTGGTATAACCAATCCAGCGGGACTCCGGGTCATCCCTCGCCCGTGTCTCCGGCAGGGTACAGCCAAGAACCGGTGATGGAACAGAGTACCCTCCCTCACATATACTTTACGAGCACAAGAACCCCCTTCCATTTTCGACTCTACAACATGCAAGTCAATGGGAAATTTTCCTTGAAACTTGACAGTCAAGGCGTCCAGCGGGACTCCGGGTCCGCCCTCGGCCGTGTCTCCGGCAGGGTGCATCCAAGAACCGCCGCTGGAACAGTGTTCTTCCTGGTATAACCAATCCAGCGGGACTCCGGGTCATCCCTCACCCGTGTCTCCGGCAGGGTACAGCCAAGAACCGGTGATGGAACAGAGTACCCTCCCTCACATATACTTTACGAGCACAAGAACCCCCTTCCATTTTCGACTCTACAACATGCAAGTCAATGGGAAATTTTCCTTGAAACTTGACAGTCAAGGCGTCCAGCGGGACTCCGGGTCCGCCCTCGGCCGTGTCTCCGGCAGGGTGCATCCAAGAACCGCTGATGGAACAGTGCTCTTCCTGGTATAACCAATCCAGCGGGACTCCGGGTCATCCCTCGGCCGTGTCTCTGGCAGGGGACCGGCGATAATCGATGGAGGCACAGTTTTTCTTCCGAAGATGGGAAATCAATCAATCCAGCGGGACTCCAGATGCAACCTCGGCCGCTTCTCCGGCAGGGGACAGGCGATAATCGATGGAGGCACAGTTTTTCTTCCGAAGATGGCAAATCAATCAATCCAGCGGGACTCCGGGTCATCCCTCGGCCGTGTCTCTGGCAGGGGACGGCCGGTGACTGTAAAGGCGGGGGATTCTTCCAGCACGCGAACCCATGGACAACGAGACCCCCTTCTCCTTTCTCACCGTTAAAACAGGCAAGTCAACGGGATTTCGACATCTCTACTCTAACAACGGCATTCCAAAACAGCCGCTGGCTATCGAGGCCTTCGTCACCCCTTGGTTGCGGCAGGTCCGTCGGCATGGGACGCGGTGTGTGCCTTTGAAGACGGAGGGTTCTTCCAGCAAACGAACCCCAAAAAGCCGCTGAAGTTCGAGGCTTTCGTCACCCCTTGGTTGCGCCTGGACCGTCGGCCTGGGACGTGGCGTGTGCCTGTGAAGACGGAGAATTTTTTTTTCCAACACGAGAACCCATGGACAACGAGAACCCCCTCTCCTTTTACACCGTTAAAACAGGCAAGTCTACCAGATTCAGACATTTCTACTACTACTACTACTACTACTACTACTACTACTACTACAACAACAACAACAACGACATTCGAGAAGGAAGAAGAGGGAAGACAAAAAGCTGCTGAAGTTCGAGGCCTTCGTCACCCCTTGGTTGCGCCTGGTCTATCGGCCTGGCACGCGGCGTGTGCTTTTAAAGGCGGGGCAACGTACACATACAACACAACACTTTAGAATAAAACGGGGGGGGGGCGTCAAACCAGGCCTCGGCCTGCCTACCTGCTGGCCAACTAATCAGCCAACTATCCATCCAACTAACTATCTATCTATCTATCTATATATATATCCATCTGTCCATCCATCCATCCATCCATCCAGCCAACTATCCATCCATCCATCCATCCATCCATCCATCCATCCATCCATCCATCCAGCCAGCCAGC
>JAVYIG010016297.1:7500-15000 GCA_035222895.1 Strongylocentrotus droebachiensis | reverse complement strand
ATAAGGTTTGTTCTAAGTTTGATGGCCCAGATGTAGTCATTCTCAGTCAGAAAGCTGGGGCCTCCTAGCCATTTGTTGCCCAGCTTGTGCTGGTAACAACTCATTCCCTTACCCTGGGTGGGTTGAGACTTCCACTTATTCCTTTGCATTTTCCTCCATGCATCATGTGCCCCTTTGGGTCGGTCCGGGACTGGAAGGCGTGTTTGAACACCGATAGCTGCTGCTTTTTGTCGCAGCCCTAGTGTTGCTGCTACTCCCGCTATGACTGGATCTTCCGAGTCACATACTCTTATTAACTTTCGCATGCGCTCTGTCGGTACGTAGTCAAAGAAGACAACCAGTCCCAGGCCACCCTCTCCCTTTCTTGTGTACAGGAAGGCGTTTGATAAACAGGCTGGTAAGAACAGCCACTTCCTGACATAGTTCCTGATTACCATATCTACCACCTTAATTTGAGTCCTACTGTATCCGCCTTCTGTTAGGTCGAAGGCCATTCTAGGGGCGATATATGTTACCAAAATATAGACCCTCTGTCTCGGCTTTAGTGTCGCCTTATCCACGCTCTCACAATATGCTGTGAGGCGTTTAACTACGGGTTGGATCAGAGGCCACGTTCTTGACCAGGGACCTAATCTTACTCCCAGATACTTTGCTGTATCTCCTGGCTCTACCCATGGGATAGCTTCCCGTCCTACTTCCCAGTTTTTGGCTTCATTGACCAAAAACGATTTATGAATGGGAGTGAGTAGGAAACCTTCACACTTATTCACATTGAGACTCAACCCTGTTAAGTTAAGGAATTCTACTGTTAACTCTAGGTTAACTGACATATCTAGGTGGCTGGACGCGACCAGTGCCGTGTCGTCGGCGTATGCCAGGCTGACGAAGGAGTGTCCCCCGACCTCAACACCTTTACCCCTGCTCTCGAGCGTCGTCAGTAGCGGATCGAGGGCTAGGTTGAACAGCGTCGGTGATAGTGAGTCTCCCTGTTTCACCCCGCTTCGTATTGCGATGTTGTCTGTAGTGCCGTCGTCTGTTGTAAACGAGGTATGTCCCCCTTCATACAGGTCCATTATGATGTCGATGAGGTGCTCGTGGACTCGATGCCTCCTCAGGGCTTTGATGATGAGGTCGTGGGAAACAGTGTCAAAAGCCTTAGCTAAATCAAGGAGAACTACTGCTAAGCATTCTCCCTTCTTCTTTGATTTCGAGATGAGTTCCCTTAGGATGATGGTATTATCCTCTATACTTGCTTTTCGCCTGAATCCCCTTTGTCTGGGACAAACATGCACCGCCGCGTCCAGCCGCCTAGTTAGGATCTTGGAATATAATCTACTTATTACATTAGCAAGAGTCAACGGACGATAACTATTAATGTCCTTGGGGTCTCCTTTTCCTTTCGGAATTAGAACCGATCTGTATGTCTTAGCTTCTAAAGGAACTTTTCGCATAATTAACCATGTGTTGAACATTATGAGCAAGTACAATTTATAGTTCCCATAAGCCTTAAGTGCATCATAGGTCACCCCGTCTGGTCCGGGTGCGGACCCCTTCTTAGTACTTGAGACGACCCTCTCTATTTCTATCGTACTGATGGGGTTGACGATCCCCTCATTGTCCGCCGTCGACTCGGGGTCAACATAATTACTTATGTCAACCTGTTTGCTTTCTTTAGAGAATCTATTTGTATAGGTTCTTTGGATCGTATCTAGATCTACGGAGCATCGCTCTCCGTCTTTTCCATCTAGTAATTTTTCGACGAGTCTCCGTGGATTTTTGGTAAAGAGGGTCTGTGTCTCTGAGAAAACTCTCTTCTTCCCCTTAGCTTTCGCCGTAGCTCGATTATTTCTTGGGGTCGAGTTTTTACTCAAGTTGGGGTTCCGCCTGGCGGCGACCGCCACCCCTTTCCGTCCGGGGTTGGTCCTATTAGCATTGTGTGCTAAAATTTCTTTGGACATTTGTTTAACATTCTTGTCCATAATCTCTACAATATGTTCTGTCCTATGTCCCTCATGTATTGCCAGGCCAAGGGTTGCGCATAGGGCCTCCGACAACTGGTCTTTGTCTTCTCGTAGGGTAATTTCCTCGAGTAACTCCTCGAAGGAGCCTTGTCTCGGGTCCGCTGCAGCATCCTCCTGGTCTGACTCTACGCTAAGGTTGAGTCTACCTTCAATGTGTACAAAATCAGTCTCATCCCACCCAGGGTAGTCTACATTCTCAAACGAGTCATTCCATCTTATCTCAGGAGAGATCCCTCCCCTAGGAGTCGGGGGGTCCCACTCCGTTCTCACCCTTCTAGGAGAGGGAGTCCGTATGCCGGTCCCCCTGATCTCCTCCCTACCCTCAGTCCTATCTACTCTCTCGGTAGAAACGGGGCTGCCACCCCCTCTCCCATCAACTACTTCAAGTGCTTCAATTCCTAAGAGGATATCATCTACAGGAGATAGGGGATTTTGTCCCTCTTCCTCCACTTCTTCCTCACTCGTACCCTCATCTATTTCCATCGGCTCCTCTCCCGGGAGCATCTCCGCCACAGGCGGGGATGCATCCACACGGAGACGTAACATATTATCCTTATCCATTAAAGCTCTACGTTTATGCATTACTTGAGAAGATGTCTTATGGTTAAAATGTTCCGCTATCTTAATATTAATCTTTCTAGCATGCTCATATTGTATCATAAGCTGCCGAAGAAGTCTTATTTCTTCTGCGGACCAAATGTCCCTTCTATTACGCAACATTCGTTTTCTCGAACTTTCCTCCTGTTTGGCCCTTCTTCTCGTGCTCAAACAGGCAGACGGGTGCCTATGTCGCTCATGCTGCGACAGTCCTCTTTTGGTAGAGAATGCAAGTCCACATTCCCCGCATCCGAGGAGCAGTATATTTAACATTGGGGTATCTGCATCCCCAGTGCACTTGGGGATGTGGCATGCTAACCCATGAGCTTTCTCAAAAGTGCGTTTGCACTCGATACACTCAAAGATGACCTTTTTAATGTGGGTTTCATTTAGATGTTTACCAATCGCTTTAAGCGAAATAAAGTTCCGTGTACAGCACGAGCACTCATAGACATCCGCCTTTCCTTTTACCATAGCTACATTACTATCTGGAGGCAAGCCCTCAGCTTCCTCATTTACTTCTTCCATATCGGGTTCTTCCCACGCAAAGGATTCCCCCTAGTTTGTTTGTGTTATGGTTATTATCCTTAGATAATTTGTACCAAGCCTCTTTCGGCGTATCCGTCAGCTACGGAAATCAATCATCATGTAATTCGGTTATGGTTCATTGGGTCGGGTCTCCCCTTCAAAATATATATCCCCTACCCTAGGGTGTGGTTGTGCCTTTTCAATATGTAGGTGTAGATATGTGTATAATAATGAAGATCCACGTTCGTGATCAGGGGCCTAATCTTACTTCTGTCTTGTGGAACACACCGACAGTTCTCCCTTCATGCAACGATCCCCAAACAGTCCTATGGATATCTCCCTGTATGGACCTCAATGTAACCAGCCGGATAGGCCAGGAAGAAGAGTAAAAGGAACAACAGAGCCAGATAGGCCAGGAAGAAGACTAAAAAGGAACAGCAGGCAGGAATTCCTTTCTAACTAAGGATACGGAGATGAAACCAGTGTATAATTTCATGCAGGAACACCAGGTAGACTATGAGAGATTTAATTTTCTCAAAAGCCATCAAGGGATTCCTTTCTAACTAAGGATATGAAGATGAAATCAGTCTATAATTTCATATAGTCGACACAGTCAAGGGATACCAGCTAAGAAGGTACGTGACATGTCCCTCTCGATTTCTATCGCACTGATGGAGGCTAACGATCCGAGATGGATCCGACGTCTTGGTGACCAGGCAGTCTTAGGAATTAGCCAACGATGGTGGTGTCTAATATAGGAAGAAGCAGGAGATAGATGGTATAAGCCTACAACTTTATGCAGGAAGGATATCTTAGCTTAATAAGCCATGTACCCAAACAGGAACTTTTATGGACGAGGTATGTCCCCCTTCATACAGATCTATTATGGACCGGACCATGACACAGAGACATGTAGATGAGTTAAAGTCCTACTCTTCTTAACTAAAAATGCAACGATTGATAAAAGTCGCTACGTCAGCACCGAAGTGCCTGGGGGCGGTCATCTTAGCTGGCCCCTCTTGAAAAGCTCAGGAGGGGCTTCCCCGACTCTCACCTGGACCGACTACTCAATTAAAGTAGCGGCCCGGAGGTGGACCACCCAAGGCTTATTTGCAGTGACCCTCACACCGGGAAATGATTCTGTAAAACACATCATCATCCCCGGCCCATGAGAAGGCCACTCATCATCCTTTAAGCCTATTACCTGCCACGTCTTCATCAAGTAGAAGAACGCGTCGCGAGACTTAACCTTAAGAGAGTCATAGTTACTCCCGCCGTTTACCCGCGCTTCGTTGAATTTCTTCACTTTGACATTCAGAGCACTGGGCAGAAATCACATTGCGTCAATGCCCCGGTTGCGGACATCGCAATGCTCTGTTTTAATTAGACAGTCGGATTCCCCTGGTCCGTGCCAGTTCTGAGTCAGCTGTTGGGCGTCGGCCGAAGCGGCCGATTGCTCGACCGCGCAGCCGGGACGGTCCACCGGGCGGACCCCGCGCCAGTCCGGGCTCGCCCGACTCCGCCAGCCGAAGCTGACAGAGCAGGCTCGCCCAGCCACGCTGCGGCTCCAGCCCGGCTTCCTGCCCCGGCCCGACCGACCCAGCCCTCAGAGCCAATCCTTCTCCCGAAGTTACGGATCCGGCTTGCCGACTTCCCTTACCTACATTGTTCTATCGGCCAGAGGCTATTCACCTTGGAGACCGGCTGCGGTCATGGGTACGACCCGAGGCGAGAGTCCCAACACTTCCCCCGGATTTTCAAGGACCAGCCGGAGCGCACCGGACGCCGCCGTAGACGCGGCGCTCTACGGAGCCGCAGACCCTCTCTCCGGTCGAACCGATTCCAGGGATCCCGCTCCTTAACAAGAAAAGACAACTCTTCCCGGGGCCCCGGCCAGCGTCTCCGGGCTCGTTCGCTTCGCAGCGTTCGGCCACCGCAAGGATGGCGGGCTCCGCCTTCGGGTTCGGGAATATTGACCCGATTCCCTTTCGCCCAAGGGGCGTGACCCGATTCCCGAAAGATCCGGGCCGACGCCTCCGCTCGGAGCGGAACTACCCTAGGGCTTAGGATCGACTGACCCATGTGCAACGGCTGTTCACATGGAACCCTTCTCCACACTCGGCCCTCAAGGATCTCGCTTGAGTATTTGCTACTACCACCAAGATCTGCGCCCGCGGCGGCTCCACGCGGGCTCGCGCCCGTCGCTTCCGCGCTCACCGCGGCGTCCCTCCTACTCGCTGGGGCTTACCTCCCGGGCGGGGGAAGTACCTCCTCTGCTCCAGCGGCCGGGTATGGGCCAAAACACACGCTCAGCGCCATCCATTTTCAGGGCTGGTCGATTCGGCAGGTGAGTTGTTACACACTCCTTAGCGGGTTCCGACTTCCATGGCCACCGTCCTGCTGTCTGTATCGACCAACACCTTTTCTGGGATCTGATGAGCGTACGAGTCGGACGCCGTAACCCGGCGTTCGGTTCATCCCGCAGCGCCAGTCCTGCTTACCAAGAGTGGCCCACTGAGCACTCGCATTCGATCGCCCGGCTCCAAGCCAGCGAGTCGGGCCTCTTACCAATTTAAAGTTTGAGAATAGGTTGAGGTCGTTTCGTCCCCAAGGCCTCTAATCATTCGCTTTACCAGATAAAACTGCATATGAGCGCCAGCTATCCTGAGGGAAACTTCGGAGGGAACCAGCTACTAGATGGTTCGATTAGTCTTTCGCCCCTATACCCAAGTCGGACGATCGATTTGCACGTCAGAATCGCTGCGGACCTCCACCAGAGTTTCCTCTGGCTTCATCCTGCTCGGGCATAGTTCACCATCTTTCGGGTCCTAGCGTGCCCGCTCTGCCTCCGCCACACCGAACGGAGCGGATATGGCGGGGCGGTGGTGCGCCTCCCCCGAGGGAGAGGATCCCACCTCGGTCGACCGAATCGACCTTCACCTTCATTGCGCCGTGGGGTTTCAGTCGCCCCTTGACTCGCGGGCCCGTTAGACTCCTTGGTCCGTGTTTCAAGACGGGTCGAGCAGGCGCCCAGCTTCGCTCGGCGACCCGAGGCGCCACGTGCCGCCTCACCGCACCCGCCGCTTGCCGTCCCTCAGCGACCACTGAGAACAGTGAACGCCGGGGAGGCCTGCGGGGGACGGGAGGCGCAGCCCCCCACGAGGGGAGGCGGGCGCGGCTCGCGTCCCTTCCTCGGCAGCCCGGTCGGCGTTGCGACCGACGCTATTAGTTCTCCGCAAAGGCACGAAGGCCAAGGCGGAGCTACCTGCGCCGGTGCCTTCGGCCGACCTGAGCTGCCGGTCCCGAGCGCCGCGTCCGGGAGAAGTGCACGCGCCGACCGCCGCCACCCGAACCGGCCCTGTCCTTGCGGATCAGAGGCCAGGCCCGGGACGACGGCCGACACGCTGAATCTCCACGGACCCGTGCCGCGGGTCCTGCCCGTTTGCTTCTTGGCGGTTTCACGTCCTCTTGAACTCTCTCTTCAGAGTTCTTTTCAACTTTCCCTCACGGTACTTGTCTGCTATCGGTCTCGTGCCAGTATTTAGCCTTGGAAGGAGTTCACCTCCCTTCTTTGGGCAGCATTCCAAAACTACCCGACTCTTGGTGGCTCCAGGCCCTTGAGACCCGACGCCCGAACGGGCCTGACACCCGCTCTGGGTAAGGTGCCCCGATCAGGAGGACCTCGGCGTCGTGGACTCGCGCGCCCGAAGCCGCCTCACGCCACAGGTCCCAGAGCCTAAGGGCCGCTGGGATTCGGCGATGGGCTCTTCCCGCTTCACTCGCCGCTACTGAGGGAATCCTGGTTAGTTTCTTTTCCTCCGCTTAGTAATATGCTTAAATTCAGCGGGTGGTCTCGTCCGATCTGAGGTCGAGATTGGTGAAGAAAATACCCGAAGGTCTTTTCTCCCTGAATCGATATGGTCGGGAGAGGCTGCCGGCGTTCGCATTACCGGCTCGAAAGGAGGGCGACGGTTGGGGGACCTGAGCACAGCGGAGGGGTTATAAAAGGGTGGTTTGAAGACCCTTTAAAATAAGCACCTGCACCGCGCGGTCCACGTGTTCTCACCCGAATATTCGAGCAGGCTTTCCCCGCCCTTCCCCCGGGGGAGAAGGAGGAGGGAAACGTGAAGCGGAGCTTTTCCCCATGCGTCTGATCCTTCACGACCGGGCGCAGCCCCGTTTCCGTGGCTGCGGAGTCCCGGCGCTCTCGCGGGGGGATTCCCGTCAAGGAGTCCCCTCGATTGGTATGAATGACCGACCCTCAGACGGGCGTGGCTCTGGCCAAGAAGGCCCGGGCCGCCATGTGCGTTCGAAATGTCGATGATCAAGGAGTTCTGCAATTCACATTAATTCT
>JAVYIG010016297.1:0-5000 GCA_035222895.1 Strongylocentrotus droebachiensis | reverse complement strand
CGGTCTTTCGAAAGTGCAAGGAGTTCCCCCAAGACATCCAGCTCCAGTCCGCGGCAGAGAAGGGGCCGGGGCCTTCGAGCGCCCGGTCAAATGTCCCTTGCTTTTTCAGCTCCTTTCTTCATTTTTTAACTTTCGACGCTCTCTTTTGGATAACCGACCCGGGCGCGGCCCGCAAAGGGCGCGCTCGGAGTGTGTGTCTGTGCGGCTGTCTGGGGCTTCTCGCTTCCCCTACACCTTTTCTCTCGTGAGGTTTGGTTTTGCCTCGCTTGGCCGCAAGGACCTCCCGGGGGTCACGGCGGTGAGTCCGCAAGCTACCGGGGTCTTCTTGTGAGCCGGTGCGAGGCCGTATTGCCTATTACGTAGTGCTACGTGTGTTTCTCATGGGAGGGTTCGATTGCTCGAGACCACTCCCTCATCTATACTTCATGACCTCTCGACCCCCCTCTGAAAAAGCACCCTCACAACATGCCTTTCAATGACAAATTGTTACGTCTAACTTTTGTGCACAGTCCCGTTTACATTCACGTGCCTGTAGAATCTGTGGACCCGGAAATGCTCGCCTTGCGACGGCCGAGACCCCTGGCTCTCCCCCTCTCAACAGGGCTCCCAGTCCGTCCACGCCCGCGACCCTGGCGGGGGACGGCCGTTCACCGCTGGCGGCTGAATGCACGGGGATTTTCTTCAAAGTCCACTACCCTACATAGACTTCACGAGCACAAGAACCCCCTCCATCTTTACCTCTTACAACACGCGAGTCAATAAGAAATTTTCCCATTTCGACCCGCACTTCCACGCAAGTCAATGGGGTTTCGCCATTCAGCAGGACTCCGGGTCCGCCCTCGGCCGTGTCTCGGGCAGGGACAGCCGAGAATCGACGGTGGACGAGTATTCTTCCGAGGATAGCCAGTCCAGCGGGACTCCAGGGCCACCCTCGGCCGTGTCTCTGGCAGGGGACAGCCGGGAATCGATGGTAAACCAATATCCTTCGGAGGATAACCAGGCCATCGAGATCCCGGTGCGACCTCGCCCGTGTCTCTGGCAGGAGACAGGCGAGAATCGATGGCGGACCAGTATTCTTCCAACAATAACCAGGCCATCGAGACCCCAAGTCCACCCTCGGCCGTGTCTCTGGCAGGGGACAGCCGAGAATCGATGGTGGACAAGAATTCTTCCGAGGATAACCGGGCCATCGAGACCCCCGGTCCACCCTCGGCCGTGCCTCTGGCAGAGGACAGCCGAGAATCGATGGGCGACCGGTGTTAAACAGGCCATCGAGACCCCGGTCCGACCTCGCCCGCGTCTCCGGCAGGGACAACCGAGCACCGCTGGTGGCTCAATGCACGGGGACCTTCGAACGAGACCCCTCCCTTACATATACTTCACGAGCACAAAACCCCCCTTCGATTTTTGCTCCTACAACACGCAAGTCAATGGGAAATTTTCCTTGAAATTTGAAAGTCAAGGCCTCCAGCGGGACTCCAGGTCCCCCTTCGCCCCGGTCTCTGGCAGGGGACAACCGAGAATCGATGGTGGGCCAGTACTCTTCCGAGGAAAACCAGTCCAGCGGGACTCGGGTTACCCTTCGGCCCTGTCTCTGGCAGAGGACAACCGAGAATCGATGGCGGACCAGTACTCTTCCGAGGATAACCAAGCCACCGGGACTCCAGCTCCGACCTCGGCCGTGTCTCTGGCAGGAGACGGCCAGGAACCGATGGTCGAACAGTGTTATCCCGGGGGTAACAAATCCACCGGGACTCCAGTCCAGACCTCGCCCGCGTCTCCGGCGGGGACAACCGAGCACCGCCGGTGGCTCAATGCACGGGGACCTTCGAACGAGACCCCTCCCTTACATATACTTCACGAGCACAAAACCCCCCTTCGATTTTTGCTCCTACAACACGCAAGTCAATGGGAAATTTTCCTTGAAATTTTAAAGTCAATGCCTCCAGCGGGACTCCAGGTCCCCCTTCGCCCCGGTCTCTGGCAGGGGACAACCGAGAATCGATGGTGGGCCAGTACTCTTCCGAGGAAAACCAGTCCAGCGGGACTCGGGTTACCCTTCGGCCCTGTCTCTGGCAGAGGACAACCGAGAATCGATGGTGGACCAGTACTCTTCCGAGGATAACCAAGCCACCGGGATCCCAAGTCCACCCTCGGCCGTGTCTCTGGCAGGGTACAGCCGAGAACCGATGGTAAACCAATATTCTTCGGAGGATAACCAGGCCATCGAGACCCCAAGTCCACCCTGGGCCGTGTCTCTGGCAGGGGACAGCCGAGTATCGATGGTGGAACAATGTTCTTTCGAGGATAACCAGTCCAGCGGGACTCCGGGCCATCCCTCGGCCGTGTCTCCGGCAGGGTACATCCAAGAACCGGTGATCGAACAGTGTTCTTCCTAGTATATCCAATCCGGCGGGACTCCGGGTCTGCCTTCGGCCGTGTCTCGGGCAGGGGACTGGCGATAATCGATGGAGGCACAGTTTTTCTTCCGAAGATGACCAATCAATCCAGCGAAACTCCGGGTCCGTCCTCGGCCGTGTCTTCGGCAGGGTACAGCCAAGAACCGCTGAAGGAACAGTGTTCTTCCTTGTATAGCCAATCCAGCGGGACTCCAGGTCCGAACTCGCCCTTGTCTCCGGCAGGGGACTGGCGATAATCGATGGAGGCACAGTTTTTTCTTCCGAAGATGACCAATCAATCCAGCGGGACTCCGGGTGCGTCCTCGGCCGCTTCTCCGGCAGGGTACAGCGAAGAACCGCCGCTGGAACAGTGTTCTTCCTTGGATATCCAATCCAGCGGGACTCCGGGTCATCCCTCGCCCGTGTCTCCGGCAGGGTACAGCCAAGAACCGGTGATGGAACAGAGTACCCTCCCTCACATATACTTTACGAGCACAAGAACCCCCTTCCATTTTCGACTCTACAACATGCAAGTCAATGGGAAATTTTCCTTGAAACTTGACAGTCAAGGCGTCCAGCGGGACTCCGGGTCCGCCCTCGGCCGTGTCTCCGGCAGGGTGCATCCCAGAACCGCCGCTGGAACAGTGTTCTTCCTGGTATAACCAATCCAGCGGGGACTCCGGGTCATCCCTCGCCCGTGTCTCCGGCAGGGTACAGCCAAGAACCGGTGATGGAACAGAGTACCCTCCCTCACATATACTTTACGAGCACAAGAACCCCCTTCCATTTTCGACTCTACAACATGCAAGTCAATGGGAAATTTTCCTTGAAACTTGACAGTCAAGGCGTCCAGCGGGACTCCGGGTCCGCCCTCGGCCGTGTCTCCGGCAGGGTGCATCCAAGAACCGCCGCTGGAACAGTGTTCTTCCTGGTATAACCAATCCAGCGGGACTCCGGGTCATCCCTCACCCGTGTCTCCGGCAGGGTACAGCCAAGAACCGGTGATGGAACAGAGTACCCTCCCTCACATATACTTTACGAGCACAAGAACCCCCTTCCATTTTCGACTCTACAACATGCAAGTCAATGGGAAATTTTCCTTGAAACTTGACAGTCAAGGCGTCCAGCGGGACTCCGGGTCCGCCCTCGGCCGTGTCTCCGGCAGGGTGCATCCAAGAACCGCTGATGGAACAGTGCTCTTCCTGGTATAACCAATCCAGCGGGACTCCGGGTCATCCCTCGGCCGTGTCTCTGGCAGGGGACCGGCGATAATCGATGGAGGCACAGTTTTTCTTCCGAAGATGGGAAATCAATCAATCCAGCGGGACTCCAGATGCAACCTCGGCCGCTTCTCCGGCAGGGGACAGGCGATAATCGATGGAGGCACAGTTTTTCTTCCGAAGATGGCAAATCAATCAATCCAGCGGACTCCGGGTCATCCCTCGGCCGTGTCTCTGGCAGGGGACGGCCGGTGACTGTAAAGGCGGGGATTCTTCCAGCACGCGAACCCATGGACAACGAGACCCCCTTCTCCTTTCTCACCGTTAAAACAGGCAAGTCAACGGGATTTCGACATCTCTACTCTAACAACGGCATTCCAAAACAGCCGCTGGCTATCGAGGCCTTCGTCACCCCTTGGTTGCGGCAGGTCCGTCGGCATGGGACGCGGTGTGTGCCTTTGAAGACGGAGGGTTCTTCAGCAAACGAACCCCAAAAAGCCGCTGAAGTTCGAGGCTTTCGTCACCCCTTGGTTGCGCCTGGACCGTCGGCCTGGGACGTGGCGTGTGCCTGTGAAGACGGAGAATTTTTTTTTCCAACACGAGAACCCATGGACAACGAGAACCCCCTCTCCTTTTACACCGTTAAAACAGGCAAGTCTACAGATTCAGACATTTCTACTACTACTACTACTACTACTACTACTACTACTACTACAACAACAACAACAACGACATTCGAGAAGGAAGAAGAGGGAAGACAAAAAGCTGCTGAAGTTCGAGGCCTTCGTCACCCCTTGGTTGCGCCTGGTCTATCGGCCTGGCACGCGGCGTGTGCTTTTAAAGGCGGGGCAACGTACACATACAACACAACACTTTAGAATAAAACGGGGGGGGGCGTCAAACCAGGCCTCGGCCTGCCTACCTGCTGGCCAACTAATCAGCCAACTATCCATCCAACTAACTATCTATCTATCTATCTATATATATATCCATCTGTCCATCCATCCATCCATCCATCAGCCAACTATCCATCCATCCATCCATCCATCCATCCATCCATCCATCCATCCATCCAGCCAGCCAGCCATCCAGCCAACTATCCATCCATCCAGCCAGCCAGCCATCCAGCCAACTATCCATCCATCCATCCATCCAGCCAGCCAGCCAGCCAGCCATCCAGCCAACTATCCATCCGTCCATCCAGCCAGCCATCCAGCCAACTATCCATCCATCCATCCATCCATCCATCCATCCAGCCAGCCAGCCAGCCAGCCAGCCAGCCAGCCAGCCATCCATCTATCCAGCCAACTATCCAGCCAACTATCCAGCCAACTATCCATCCATCCATCCATCCATCCATCCATCCATCTATCCATCCAGC
>JAVYIG010016296.1:0-31858 GCA_035222895.1 Strongylocentrotus droebachiensis | reverse complement strand
ATTTTCGGCGCGATTTTCAAATTTTAACCCCCCTCCCCCCCTTCGAAAAAATCCTGCGTACGCGCCTGAGCATGTATATCCATGGTTGTAGAGAGGAAGAATTTAATAATGATATGCCGTTCTTGTATATAGCGAATATCACAATGTGATACAAAGTTCCTAATTGCTTTCAAAAAGTATAATCTAGTTTGCGGCCAATTCAATTGAAGCATTTTGCGCGAAATTTCCGGTCCAAAATAC
This sequence comes from Strongylocentrotus droebachiensis, assembly GCA_035222895.1. Classification (NCBI taxonomy): domain Eukaryota; kingdom Metazoa; phylum Echinodermata; class Echinoidea; order Camarodonta; family Strongylocentrotidae; genus Strongylocentrotus; species Strongylocentrotus droebachiensis. Next base: position 31,618 of record JAVYIG010016296.1, on the reverse strand, counting down.
TTGTACAATAGTAGTACAATGTTAAGTTGAAATAGTGGGCAATAAACTGCTGTACTAATAAAAGATGATGAAGCAATATACATTTGTGAGAAATTGAAACTGAGAAAATAATGATGCAAAGCTCTATCAAAGTTCCCCATTGCATGAGGGGCGGATAATTTCATTGGCAAAATTTACCATGACATAAAGATAAAGAAGGGAAATATTTACCAAAGGTGTTTACCCACATAATTACATATTTGCTTAATATTTCAAGATCTGTAAAGATAACATAAACGCCATGGTAATGAAAAGAAAGAAAGGAAATGGAATTATTTAGAAGAGAGAGGAATAGAGAGAGAGAGAGAGAGAAAGAGAGAGAGAGAGAGACAGACAGACAGACGTAGAGAGGGGGGGGGGGGGGGTGAGTGCATTGTAAATTGCTTACCGAAATTTGTAGGTCTTGATGTGGTTGGAGGTGTCATAAAAACAGTTGTCGGTGCTGAAGAAAAAATATAAATATTAACGATAAAAGCCGTTTTGAATGAAATCATTATGTGGGGGACCTGTCGCAATTCCATACAAATTTTACTGGACAATTTATCACATTATATTCAATTACTAGATTTTGACGCCTGGGCGGCTGCCGAAAGCCGGATAATGCTTGATGTTGTAGCATATTCTATATACTTGAAAGCGAAAGTAAAAGTAAAATAGAAAGACAGGGGGAGGGGGAGAGAGAAAACTTGAAGAAAACAAATCATGATTCATAACGCCTAACCTTTGTTCCACCTTGTTCAATTTTTCATTTACTATTGCATATATCTACGTCTGAAAATGTTTCGACATTGACTCCTCTCTGATTCATAAAGGTCTCACTCCAATGATTTATGATATTTTAAATCAGGCTACATGTTGGGCTGACATTATCATAATTGTTATGATCATCACTATAAACCTAAAACTCACCAGATAACTTGCAAACGAAATTTCGTTTAATACCCTTCAATGAGACGGGAAACGACGGCATGTACTCTGGCACTGTAGGCATCAATTCACCATTAACAAGAATCGGCTGGCAAAGATTATCCTCCGTATGCAACACTTCATCGGCCATGTTTGTAGACCCCCGCGCTTGAGCTAAAACACATCAAAATATACAGTATTACAATAAGTCATTAAATACACAAAAGTTGACTTGTATAGGCCTACACTGACAACAAACAAGATCCTTTGCTTCACGAGGAATCAAATACAAAATATAATTCTGATTTCTTTCGTTCAATAGATTTCGCCCTTGATATGTTGCGTTCAAGCGATTTTTTGAAGCTAGAATCACAAACATGAATCACAAATCAAAACGCCGTTACAAAACACGGTTACTGCAAAAGAGCGTTCAAGCGATTTTTCATCAACGCTGATTCTAGCTCATTTCGAGCCCAGTCACTGCGCAGTTTGACCCAGGAAGTACAGGTCAATTTCGGCGCTCGCCGTCTGGAATTGAACATAAGAGAAGGTGATAGAATGATAAACACAAAGAATAACATAAGAGAAGGTGATAAAAGGAAAAAGCAAAGAATAACATAAAATAAGGTAAAAGAAGGAACAAACAAAGAATAACATAAAGAAAGACAAAAAGAAAAATTGATAAAAAATAGATAATGGAAAGATAGAAGAGAAGATGAAAGATGAAAAAAACAAAGAATAACATAAGGAATGGTAGGGAAAAAATGATAGAACGATGAAAAAAAAGAATTACATAAGAAAAGGTGATAGGAGGAAAAAACAAAGAATAATAAAAACAAAGAATAACATAAGAATAGAAGGAAGAAACAAAGAATAACATTAGGAAAGAAAGAAAGAGGAAACGATAAAGAATAGATAATGGACAGATAGAAGAGAAGATGAAAGATGGAAAAACAAAGAATAACATAATAAAAACAGAAAGAGAAAATGTTATTAGGAAAACAAGGAATAACATGACGGAACAGGCCACGATAATGACGTCATGTAATCATGATTAAGATCTCCGTTCGTTCAATCGAATTTTAGCGACCGTGATCTTGCAGAATCACGATACAAAACGCATCTTTTTCAGCGTTTCATGTTTGTGTTTTTAAACACGTTTATTTTTACACGACCGACGAAAAATCGTGTTTTAAACTAAACGTCTTTGGAAACCGTGAGTCTAGGGTGAAAAAGTGTCGATTGAACGCACCCGCATAGACTAAAGACTACCACATCCAATGCTCTTTCTTTCTCTCTCTTTCTCTCTCTCTCTCTCTCTCTCCACCTCTCATTCTTCTACCCTCCACTCTCCACATTTAGTCATTCGTTCGGCATGCTATCATCTCCATTCTCAATCACGGCCTATACATGAAAAGTGATGTACATTTCCCCCCATTCTGCCCTCCAAGATAGCCTGCGGCATTTGAAATTAGTATTGAATCATTAGCCCAAACGACATTGGCGTCTAACCCCAGTTTGGGGGAAGAGAATAATGAATCAATAAATTAAGACCAATGTAATTGTCCTGTAGCAGACAGGAATCATAATTAGATCCAAGATGGCGTCGAAATGAAGGCATAATCCCTAAAATCCCCCAAAGAGAGTTAATAATCATATAAGAAATGCCTTTCGTCATTTTTTAAAATGTGAGTTGATATACAAAATGTAATTAATAACTTTGGTTATCATTATGTTTCAAGATGGAATCCAAGATTTTCGCCATTGTAGCATTCAAGATGGTTTCCGTTTTCCTAATAAAGTAAATGGTAGACGAAGGTCTGGGTGGTAGTGGCTGCTATTTGAGTCACTCTTCAATTTACCCGTCATGGATCTCATTAGGGAGTTTTCGCAAGCTCAACGCGGCAGGCACGTAGCCACGGGGGGGGGGGGGGGGAGGGGGGGGGGGGGGCACGGGGGGCATTTTTTTCCAAGATCGGTTGAAATTTTGTAGACCCCTTTTTTGACCTCGATCGATTACATGTATGTGCCCCCCCCCCCCCCCAAAAAAAAAAAAAAAAAAAAAAAAAACATCAAACTCTGGCTACGTGCCTGCAACGCGGACGGATAATTTGTGGTTCGTGTGCAAGATCGAGAAGCTACTATAGTAACAGCGGGGTGACCACTGAGGTACTGAAATCCATAACGGGTTTTGGCCAAATGTCTTAATAACGCCTACAAATGTATGCCTTTAACGCTACAATACACTTACAACTAACAGATATATCCCCATGGTAAAATAAAAAATGTTACTCACTTCATTTAAATCATTTAATCATTTAAATTTGGCGGCTGTTTGTTACACTAACTCGGTTTGATTTCTTCAGCTTTCCTGCCCACCATTCAGGGCACATATCAACTTGATCTTGTTTTGATATAGTTTTAAATCCGGAAACTAATGGGAGGGATGCCTAATGATTTATATCCAATATAAATGTGTTGGCAGCTACTTTGAATGGCACAATGGCAGCCATCTTGGATACATTGTTCCATTAAAAACTACACTATATATACTTGATGATACTTTCTCGTGCATCAATGAATATTCTTACCCTTAAAAAATGTACCTTTACACTTGAAAACTTTATTGTAAATAGTAAACCGAATCCGTTATGTTACGATATCAGCTACAAGTTTGGACGCCATCACGAATTTCCGGGTTTTCTGGTGGCAATTGCACATTTTAAACAGTCTAAATGGATTTGTAGACCCTTAAAGCCCCTCTGCACTAGTTTGGCATGGAGAGATTAGACCTCCCGGCAAGGTCACTTGCAGGTGGTTATCTCATCATATCAGCTCTCAATTAACATAAGAAAAAGGGCATCATGGGGGATCAACGGGTACCGCTTAAGCATTGTTGGCTGTATAGAGGACGCATGTAGCTATACGTAGTGCAGTGGGGCTTTAAACCTAGGTATAGATACCAAAATTATATCTTTAATATGGATATGTCACGATTTATGGCTAATTTCAGTTTTCGTCGGCCATCTCGTATTACAAAAGGATGCTATCTTTGGAATTGTTTTGAGTATAAAACTACTCTAAACCTTTATAATAGTTCAAAGCACAATAGTGAATATCCTGACGTCTTAAACATACATTTAATCTTGCAAATTACCGAGAGTAACTCACTTCTGGTCATTTTTAGGAGAATGGCGGCCATTTTGGAAGCCGTCTTTGATTTACAGGTATTTTGATGTCCATAACCCATTGTATATAGTATGAATGGATTCTCAGCGACCCCCGAAACCTAGGTACCACTAAATCGGCATATTTCCAAGATGGATATATCATGATTTATGGCTATTTTAATGTATTGGCGGCCGTCTTGGACGCCATTTTGAAAATAACCACTTTTCGGGGGTCCGTTTCTTATAATTTATAGTATGTTGTTCTTGATTTCAAACGCTACCGGAATCGGTTGAAAAATATTTTGTCGCAATCTTTTTGGGGTTGACGTATTTTTTTATTAATTTAAATGAATGAATCAAAATATATATTTTTTTAATCCATTCTAATTCTCACCAATGACGGATGAAGTGCAGAGAAGTAGGAACATGCCTCTCAGGGTAACAGCGGATGTATGTCTCTGCATCTATTGTATAGTCACAAAGAAACAAAATCAACGGATTCAGCACTGTAAAAGTAATACCGCTTTCTCACTCTTACGAAAAACGATGTAAACAGATGAAGATGAAGCCCTGAAACTATTCGATTGGCTTACAGATAAGGATGGGGATAACGAAATAAATTTGATAAAGAACGTTTAGCGATGTTTTAAATGTTTTAAATAACCAAACATGCCATATTAGGTCATTAATGTTATGTAGACATAACAAACTTGAAACTTCTAAGAAATAAGAAATGTTGATTTCCCCACGTCCTTAACAAAAAAGACATTCATTTCGTGTGAGCTTTATCCAATACAATTGATTATCATCATCGAATCATTTGATAAAACCAAATTTGAACCTTAATCAGTCTTACCTTAATAGAAATTGTACTCTGCTCGTATCTTGAAACGCGTGGAAGGGTGCTTATTTGCACACAAAAAATAGATGGAAAATGCTGAAGTGCACTAAAATTTGGCAGCTGGTTGAAATCGATTTCTGTTTGAGATGTTATAGAGCGGGTATGTTCCTGCTGAAAGAGCATCGCAGACAATGGCTGGCTCGATTCCTGTGTATAGATGTTGTATATCATCGGACCAATCACAGAGCTGCCCACTTTCACGTGCACATCAATTTGGCGATATATACATACAAATTATAAAGGATCTATCTACGAATGAATATGAGGCGACGGACCTAGGATGTCCGAGAAGGGAGGGGGGGCAACCAACGTTTGCGCCAAGCGCGCTGCTATAGCGCGTTAGCGCAAGCCTTTCTAGATGGGGTCTAAGGGCCCGCCTTATGGCTCCTATTGTGGTGCAGAGCCCCAGACGTTCTCGAGTTTAAAGGGCCCATGAAATCGAAATACAAGTGTATTCCTGTTGGTGTGCAGTCCTGCATACATCTCATATTTTGACATGTCTGACATAGCAAATTGTATGTTGCTATTGTATTACGTATTGTAACAGGTGTTCGACTTCGGCAAAGATACATACCACTTTCTCAAGTTAGCTCATTGATGACTGACAGGTGATGTCACAAGGGGAATGAGATCTGGAGGTGTTTTTTTTTTTTGGGGGGGGGGGGAGCTTAGCAAGTTTTAAAAACAAATATTTAAAAAGATATTAAAAAAACTATGAAACAAATTCAGATGTTTACATATCAACATATGAGATGTATGCAGGACTGCACACCAACAGGAATACATTTGTATTTCGATGTCATGGGCCCTTTAAGCAATTCTGAACCTTCAAAATAGCTGCCTTGAGCGATAAAAAGACATACACTCTCTTTTGGACAATTTTATACAACAATGGGTTGTCTTGGGAACCACCTTTATCTTTGTGGATGGGGTCCAGGGGCATGTTTGATAATTTATTTAATATAAGTATTAGCTTGCACTTGAACCGAGCTTCATCATTGCCATGTTCATTTTGTTAATGACATAGTGACGTCGTCAACTATGTAGGCCATAATGGCGGATTTTTTTTTGAATAATTGATAACACATCAGTATGCCAACATTACTGTATGCTCGCGGTTTCTCAACACTGCATTCACCAGCTTAGGATCACCTACTTATCCTAATCATTGTAGAAATAAATTCGGTTTTTAACAATTAAACTAATCGAGGTGCTCATGACATGGCTCATTGAATAGATAATGATGATGTTGTACGTCATGCATGGTGCATTGCACTTCTGGTCGCCATGGCGGTCATCCTTCTCATCTCATTTCTATTTTTTGTTTTTACCAATGCTGAAAAATATTCGTTTCATTTTGGCAGGCTTGCAGTTCAGTGAAATATTCATTTTGTAGGGGTATTTGATGTCCTTTTTTTTCCTTTGGGGGGGGGGGGTAGCGAAGTGTAAAAATCGAATCATATTATTTGTGTACGCTATTGGAAAAAGTGGAAAGGATTGAAAACCGAATGTTTTGACGGTTATACAATATTTAGATTTAAACTGTTCGCCTAAATATGTGATAGAAATAATCTCCCGGACATAATGTCTTTATTATCAACTATCAACATCCCTCACGGCATCCATATTTTATATCTCTGTTTCTCTCTCCCCTCTCTTTTTCTCTCTTTGTCTCATTGACTCTGTTATCTGTTCCTCTTTCTATCTGCCTTATCTCTTTCTTTCTTTCTGTCTCTCCGTCTCTCTGTGTATGTCTGTCTCCGTATCGCTCTTGCTCTTCCGCCGACGAATCACCCCCCCCCCTTCGATTTCCCTCTCGTCATCGCCCTCCCATATTTATGCTTTCCCACCTTCACCCTTAGCCTTTTATTCTCCATCTATATCATTCATTATCTTGTCCTATTTTATTCAAACTTTTCTCTTTTGTAATACTCTTGGTCTTCTTCTTCTTCTCGTGGGTCTTCCACTTATCGGAGTCCTTTTTCTTCTTCTTTCTTTCTTTTTTCTCAGTTCTATTGCACGTATATTCCTAAATGAAAAAGGTGATATTTGATTATAACTTGCACTTGAATCGAGCTTCATCATTGCCATGTTCATTTTTTTTTATAATGAAAAGTGGCGTCGTCGACTACGGAGAATATTTTTCTTTCTACCTTTTAAAAATCTTTTGTTGTTGCATTTTAGCAATGCATATTGGCCTCGAATGGCGGATTTTTGTTTGAATAAGTGATCCACATCACTATGCCTACATTATTCATCAGCTTATGATCACCTACTTATCCTAATCATAGTAGAATTAAATTCGGTTTTCAACAATTATACTAATGTGTTTATCCCATGGCTCATCGAATAGATAATGATGATATGTCTTTGACGTACACGATTCATTGCACTTCTGGTCGCCATGACGTTCATTCTTTCTCATCTCGTTTTTATTTGTTACCAATGCTGAGAAATAATCGTTTCATTTTGGCAGGATGGTAGTAAAGTGCAAAATCCGTATTTTTCTCTTTCTCTTTTAACAATTAAATCATATCATTTATGTAAGATATCGAATTCAGTGGAAAGGATTAAAACCCCAATACTTTGATGGTAATACAATATTAAGTTTTAAACTGTTTGCCTAAAAATATAATAGAACAATCCCCCGGAAATAATGTCGATAATCAGAATACATTGATGAGCATTAACCAAACTCCCTCTATCGCTACGTTGTATTTCTTAACACTGTATTTTTTGTGTGTGTAACACACACACACACACACTGTATTTTTTGTATTTACATTTCCAATGTTCTTTACAGGAAGCCATTAGCAATTCATCAAATATATTATACAGTCATGAACCCATAAACATGCGGAACAAACTTTTGTTTGGAAATCGTTCCTCTTCGCTTAACCTTCTTCCAACCGCATTATTTGGTTTCAATACATAATGCGCAACCATCACAATGGATTTTCCTTTTAAAGTGTATCACGTGCGTTTTATTTTCCACGTTATTTAAAAAAAATATATATATATACTTAAAAGTATGCTGCTCGATGCATATTTGTATTTTCAGAGTAAAGTCTATCAGAAGAAGTAAATATTCTTTATTGTCAATACACATTATGAACAACAAAATTGTTCAGGAAATAATTGATAATGCCTTAAATCTATCGGATTAACCAGCAAATTACAGTCATTTTAAAGCAATCCAGTTCACCTTGGTATTATTATCGGACTAGGCAATTTCCACTTTTTAAAAAATCTTCCATGAACTCGTTTATTATCCCATTGTGACTTAACGTGTGTGCAGTATATATTCACCAATGCACTCGCAAACATGAATTATTTATATAATACTCTACCTTGAATTAACATCAAACTAAGAGCCTTACAGGAGGTGAAATTCAAAATGTTAGGCCTACCATGATTTGTCTCTATTCAGGATACACCTATCAACATCCCTTATGGCATCCACATTTTTATCTCGCTGGTTCTCTCTACCCTATCTCTTTCTCTCTCTGTCTCATTATTATCTGTCTCTCACCCTTTCACTGTATGTCTGTCTCCGTGTCTCTCTTGCTCTTCCACCAACGAATCCTTTCCTACCCCCTTCGATTTCCCTCTCGTCATCTCCCCCCCCCCCCAACCTTTTCTCTTTTTTAATACTAGTTGGTCTTATTCTTCTTCTCGTGGGTCTTCCTCTTATCGGAGGCCTTTTTCTTCTTTCTCTCTCTTTTCTCATTTCAATTGCACGTATAAAAAAAATTATTCAAAAATGAAAAAGGTGATATTTGATATAAGTATTAGCTTGCACTTGAATCGAGCTTCATCATTGCCATGATAATTTTTTTTAATGACATAGAGACGTCTTCAATTATGGTGGCCATTTTACTTCTACTTTTTAAATTCGTGTGTTGTTGTTGCATTTTAGCATTGCATATTGGCCTAGAATGGCGAAAATTGTTTTTGAATAATTGATCCACATCACTATGTCTACGTGATTATCTGTTTGCGCTTTCTCAGCGCTCCATTTATCAGTTTATGAGCACCTACATATCCTAATTTCATTTCATTTCATTTATTTTCCACTTCTCATAAAAAACATATAACAATTTACATACAATATCTGATTAAATACTACAAAACAAAACAAGAAAATAAGAAAATAACATAACAATATTAAAAGAATGATACATGTTTTAGATTTCAACCCCCCTGCCCCCCCCCCAAAAAAAGCAATATTCTATTGATGATAAAATGAGGAAATTCATGTGCAAATAACATATCTCAGGCATGCACAGATGTGATAACATATACACATTCTACTGATAAATCCAATGGAGATCAATCAATATTCTCACCCTTTATCAGTCAGCCTCAAATTCCACTGTTCTCTTTCTCACTTTTTTTTTCTACTTTTGAACAAATATGGCGAGATGAGGAAAAGGATTGTCATCAATACATAATAATAATAATAATAATAATATTTAATTTTTATATAGTGCTTAATACAAATGAACACAAAATTTGAACTAGAATAAATATCTCTTTCTTTAATACCACATCAGAAGCATCCCCACATATACATGCAAAGTATAATAAATAGAACCCCAAATAATATCTAGAAGCATCCTTACTACATATACATGCATAGTATAAGAAATAGAACCAAAATAATATCTATGTGCATCATACAGTATTGCACAAGCTGTCGTTACTGATAGTATTCATGAGTTTTTAATGTATTTGAACACGTGTTGGATATAAGTCACATACAAGTACACATGTATCAACTTTCAGAAGTGTCGTGGTCTAGTGAACAGCCTCTGAGTAAGGATTACACGGTTCACAGTTCAAGACCTGCAGGGGCAATAACATCCTTTGGCAAGACATTAAAGGTACTATGTCCCATTTGCAGGCCCAAAAATTGAAAAGGTTAAATTCCAACGGCATTTGAAAGTAAATACTAATTTAGAACTTCCCTTTACAAAATGGGGGCTTGAAAATGTCTTTAAGTGTGAAAATAACGAATATAAGTTGTCGAATCGACTTAAGAGCTATAGAGCCAGTAAGTAATAGTCTGATTTTCAGACCATTGTACCGAATGGTCGTACGTTTTATGCTGCGCAAAGATTCAATCAGTTTAATTTTGCCCATTACAAGAAGTGGAATATTGATGTAGACAAATGCTCATGTACCCTTCACAGCTCATTTTACCAAAGAAGAAAAAAGGTCAGTTTGTCACTCAATAGTGTCTGACAGTGAAGTCTAGCAAGTAAACGGTTTCCTCCATAATCTGAATATTAGGACACTGCTAACGTTTAAATTTCACAGATAGGACATACATGACATATTCATTTCCTGCAAAGTTCTACAGAATTTGATGTTGGCTGCAAAAGGGACATAGTATCTTCAATCTACATTTGTCACTCTCTACCCAGGTAATACAAATGGTTACTCTAATACTTTAGGAAGACAATCATCAAATACCAGAGCGTCTTATCCAGGGTAATCAGAGTACAGTTAGCACTGAGCTGAGAAACGTTGGTATTAAGCGCTATATTATACAAATATACACTGTCTTGAGAGGTTCTGGTTAAAACTATGCGCAAGAGGTGACTCCAATAGTACTATTTGCTGAGGGGCGCAGCCCCGAAGCAAATGGTACTTTTGGAGTCACTGAGGCCCATAGTTTTAACCAGTACCTCGAATAGAAGACATGGTATATTTGTTTTATATCATGCATCAAAAAAACAAAATTATGAAAAAACACCCCAAAAAACAACAACATTAGAACAACAAAAAAGTCAATTTTTATCAGTAAGGATTCAAAATATTTTGTTTTCATTAAATTAAGATTTGAAGGATAACAAATTCAATTAAAAAAAAAAGCCAAGGAGGGGTATAAATACAGCGAGGGGAAAGAAAAAAGGTGAGGAGAAATAGAGACGAGAGTAAGAAAGAGAGGCAGGGAGAGAGAGGGAGAAAGAGAAGAGAGAACAGTTGATGGATCCAATATTCATAAGTATACATGAGCATCACTGCTATAAACAATGCAGTGAAAATAAACAGGACCAATAATAAGAGAATCATGAATGTTTGAAATATGATATCACCTAATCTATGCGAATCTCATATTCAGGGGCGGATCTAGCTGTTTGCCAAGGGGGGGGGGGGGTTGAACACGTTTTTTTTTCAAAAAATCGCGCCGTTTTACTGTTTTACTTTTTGTTCTTTTTCACTAAGCCGCCCAGGGGGGGGGGGGGGTTAATCCGCCGAAACACCCCCCCCCCCCTGGATCTGCCCCTGAAATTAACAATATTATTTGGTCAGTTGATCATATCGTTTTCATGATTAACTCCCGTTTGTCGTGTACAAAAATACCATTAATTTCTATGTTTCTTCTAAGTGTCTCCTCCCTTGGGGCATCAAAATATAATAGGGGAAGCATATTATAATAAGTCCTCTAGAAAGGAAAAAAACTCCCAATTAAGTCATACTTTTGAAAAACAAAATTACGTTTTAGTAATTTGTGAGTTGAAAAACAATTGGGAAGTTGTCCGACACGATAAATAACAGTGCTATCACGGATTCATTCAATTTGAAGTCTCCATTCGTTAAGTGATTGTAACTTTCAAAAAATCATATTCTTTTAGAGAAGTTTTCCGAAGTAAGGATCTTCCTTTAATCATTATCTGTTTTCCTTTACCTTATATCAAAGTAACTTCCTTCCATTTTGTATAAGTCTCATTTTGATCAAGCTTATCATTGACATGCAACCAATCATTTTTTGGACACTTTTACCAGTATCATAATATTTATTCTTCCATTTGTTTCAGTCTCATTCTGGCTCACCAATTTTCACAAATATATACAAGCAGTTTACATTCAATCAGCTTCCTTCAATCGTTACACACTCTCATCTTTAAAAGAGTCTTCACGACTCTTTTCGGCCACCCGCAGCTCCTCACTGTGCCCTCATTGGTAGAAGCACTAAGAATACCATTAATGTTCCCGAGGCATTTATATCGTGCAGTCTTGTACCACCATCCGCCACCACACATACCGGGGCAACTGATTTCACCCGGCAGCAACGATGAATCTGATGAGTTTATCATGTACGTTCCCAGGGTAGCGAAAGGGTATATATACGGTCTGCCAGGTGCCCGTAGATGAAACCTCCACGTACTATTAACGTGGATGCCCTCGTAATTGAAATGCCAGAAACTTCCCGTAAAACTATAAACCGAGAAAGGGGCGGGAAAATCAAAGAGACTCACAGATACATAAATATATACATGTATATAGGCCTATGTAATATATATTACGTATGAAGCTTTTTACACCATTACGAAGTCAACGGATTTTTTCTTTTCTTCATTGTGTGTTGAGACTCTTTTTAAGTCTCCTCCATCGTAAAACAGTATCTTTTTATGAATGTATACTGTGCATGTAATTATATTTTATATATTTGTGTATTCTGTCTAAGTGCTACGGTATTGAGGAACAGGAGACGGCATGGATTTCAAATTAAAAACAAATATTTAAACAAATATTTAAATAAATGTTTACAAAAAGTTAGATGAAGGTTAAAACAGAAGAGGAGAAAAAGCAGAAAATGATAATGAAGAAGAGTTTCTTTCTTTAAAATTTATATCGCATTCAGTTGGTATAGTGATTGCTTTGGGGGTTGGGACAGATATGAGGTATATCATCATCGGATCAATATTGTGAAGATGAGTCAGGACCAATATTGACTTTTCACCATCGCCTATAAGTAGTGGTTTGTTACTATCATGATTGCCAAAACATGAATTATGGATCCTATACATACAAAACAAAGGCTGAATAGTTCAACTCGCATGATGATATTAATTTGGATGATCTAACGATAACACTTGGCCTGTACAATAACTATAAAATAGTCATGCTCGCAAGATGTTTTTCAATTGCAACATTTCATGCAGTCCATGCCCATGGTCGGATAGGTTCTCATAAAATCGACAAACCGCCACTATATACATAGGGAATAGCGGAAAGATAATATTGGCCCTGGGACCCGTTTCACAAAGCCTTTATTCAATGACAAATGACAAAAATCAGTGACAAATCTGTTGATAACCAATCAGAAGCAAGGATTTCAGTAGCTTTTAACAAAAACTGTCATTTGTCACTGATGACAAGTTTTGTGAAACGCCCCCCCAGATTGAGCAGCAGTATACTAATCAGCGATGTATCAAAGTATGGGTATGTATACGTACTCTGCATACATCCGTGCTCGAAAAGTGGCGCCAATAACTTCACCGTCCTCGAATTTAACCATAATTTTCCAGCTTCGCGCCTTATTCCCATTCTGTGTGAACCGTAAGATCTTCTGTAGTCCCAACCAATGATCTCCATGTAGGTCTCCAAATCCATTAAGGTAATCAATCCATGAACGATTGAAATCAACCGAGAGGTGTGTCCTCCGCTGTGAAATGATAGCATTGCTCATGATTCGAGACTCAATTCGAATATAGGTTTTCCATTTAACTTTTTTTTCATTCAATTTCATCCCGAAACTTTCCGATTCTGCACATGTCCGTTTTGTTGTCAATCTCGTCTTTGGCCATTCATTTTCGAACTTTGTCCAATCAATTTCATCATTTTGCATCGAATTTCCTCAAAGTCTAATCAAATTCGTCACTCGTTCGCTATAAGGTCTTGTCTAGTATACAGTGCGTCCCAGAAAAAACGAAACCGAGAACTATCGATGTTTTATCATACCTTAATCACATTTATAATTGATAAATGACAATTATTTGGAAAGCCTACATCCTCCTCTTTTATTTGATGTAACTCATATAATATATATTTCACGCATGAGTGATTAAAATGAATTTGAAGAGAGGAAACCAAAAAGTCATTTGGCGGACGGTATCTGAATTTCAGGGAGAAAATCACATTTCTAATAAGTTGAGTTTCTGCCCTTTCATATGACATCTCAATCAAGAAAAATGAGCAAGGAATGACAAAGTTCTGTTTGTTTAAAGTAGTGCTTGCATTTCCATAATTTTATCGAACGAATTGTCGGTTTCGTTTTTTCTGGGACGCACTGTACAACGAATTTGAATGAAACTCTTTTGAAATTGATTGCACAAAGACGAATTTCATAATTGCATTCTACAGCGCCAGGTGAGACGAATGTGAATGAAATCTAACAAAAATGAACAGACAAGGCTCTTGTTGAAATTTATTTACCATTAACTAACTTAAATGGGAAAAGACTAAATCAAATATGATATGTGCATGCACGATCCCGGATTCCTATAGGACGGAACTGAAGTGTACCAAGATGAATTTGATTGAGATCAAAAGTGTTGAAATGGATGGGAAATTCCACCTAGCTACTGTTTATCCTCAGCATAATGTTTAAATTCAGATTATAAAAATAAAACCAATTAATTCATAACATTTCGAACCATTATAAACAAACATCTTTTATTTTTTGTATTTAATTCCACCTGTGCAGGATGTGGGAAAGATGAACGAATGCTCAATTGCCATATACGTAAACACCGGAAAAAAAACATTTAAAATTTGATTAATATACTCCCCCTTGGATATCCTTGGAATTATGAAAATGCGATTTACAATATCATTTTTACTTTGGGTAAGTATAATATATATATATATATATATATGAAAGCTCAAAACGTTAAAAAGAGACCGACTGTATATTTGGAGTGGAGTACCGAAATGCGAACGTCATGTTCATTCGTCGTCCAGGTTACTGGTTCAACACATTGCATATAACAGAGCATGAGGTTTACCGCAAAATCATTCAAGCAACAACTGTCTGGAGCAGGGCTAATTATGTGTGGTAATGATCACCACATTCACAGTTATTGTTTGAAGGCATTGTGTCTCTTTGCGGGCCAAACAAATGAAAAGGTTAAATTCCAACGGTATTTGAAAGATAATACTATTTTTGAACTTCCCTCAAAACGAAAGGGCTTGAAAATGTCTTTTTGTGTGAAAATAACGATTGTAAGTTGTCGAGTCGACTTTAGGGATTGCAATCCTTTTAGTAAATAGTCTGATTTTCAGACCTTGAACCGAATGGTGGTACGTTTTGTGCTGCGCAAAGATTCAATCACTTGTGGCCATTACAAGAAGTGGGTTATTGGTACTGTACAGCTCATTTTATGTATGTTAATACCAAAGAAAAAATGAAGTCAGTCAGTCACTGATAGTGTCTGACAGTGAAGTCTAGAAATAATTAGTTAACGGGTTTCCTTGCAAATTTGAATACTAAGACACTGCTAACGTTTAAATTTCACAGGCATATTCATAATTCCTGCAAAGTTCTACAGAATTTGATGTTGGCTGCAAATGGGACATTATAGTACCTTTTTAAAATTGTTTGGTACCAGGGGTACCAGCAACCTAGACGACTTGGCCAGTATGACGTCACACTTCAGTACTCTATATTTAGGCAAGCTGGGTATACTAGGCAATTCGGCATCTTACCAGATGGTAAAAGTGTGTATTTTGACAAGCCTACCTATTCTTAATGTAAACGGATAAAAGAGTATTCGGATATTATACCTGAATAATGACATAGTCATTTTTTTCGCAGTAGACGTAGAATGGTTTGCCTCCCTCTCCAGGGTTGATAGGACTCACGTTGTTTGTCCCATTGTAATCTGCACAACTCGTTTTGTTCGTCGGCGCTGTGGATTTAATCAATGGCATGCCGAAAATAATTATTAGTCATTCAAAGGAAAACCTCGCCTTTAAAGCCCCTCTAAAGTAATCCGGGAAGCCCCAAATTCACCAAAAATTTGATGGCAAAATTTTGCTTAAATTGTATCATAATGTGAAAGAGGATGTTTTTAATCTAAAGGCACATTTCTGGAAGGATTTTCAATAAAATGTGTTTGAACACAAATATTGATGAAAGAATACAACATTTAGGTATTCTGCATACAAGAGAAAAACAAATTACGTTATGTTATGTTATGTTATGTTATGTTACGTTATGTAATATGTTATGTTATGTTTTTTTTAAAGGCATACAATGAAATGCGTTAAGTGTAAATGTGTATAATTAAGTGTATGTCTCAGAGAGTCAGACTTAGTGTTCTTATTGGGTTTATAGATATTTAGGCTCTGGGCTTGGTCGCTTGGGTTAGGGTTAGGGTTGGTTTGGTTTGGGGTTAAAATTAGGAATTCTGTTAATTAGTATAGGACACTGACCACGAAGAAATCGGCGGATTAATGTCTCATTGAACTGCATCACGAATTCATAGATGTATTGAGAGACGAAGTAAGATATGAACATGCGCATGATGAATCAAATTATGCATATACGTTACCCTTCAGTGGTTCCGTTTGTAGATCATCGAAATTGAAAAATTATTATATTCATTTCATATACGGTACATGATATTTTATTACCCATGCTCTAATCATTTCAAATTCATTTTATTAAAATATTTCGACATTATAAAGGTTTAAAAACACCTTTCTTAATCATGAGATAGCAGTTAATATTAAGGCCTCTTCAGATATACAAATGGAAACCTCCGCAACCCTACCCTCTGCGGGTTTTTTAATCTTTGCGATTAATGCCTGACAAACTAAATAAATTAACTAAATTTGACGCGTACTGCGCATCTCATTGCCGTGCATGAATATCTGACACTAATAAACCGCGGGGCGGGGAGGGGGGGGGTGGTGCGGGGGTTCGCCGATTCATAATTTATTCGTTATGTTTGAGAACTTTCAAGAGATTTTCTCATTCCGTGTGAGCAAGAAAGTTTTTTTTTATTGAAATACTTTGATAGACCTACCTGGTAGCGTACAAACGTATGATACACTCGGCAACCGTAAAGTTCGAAGGTCAAAGGTTGTTGGTACAAGGTTGATGACCTCCTTCATAGGGCCTGTGATGTAACTACAGGATAGCTTGCCGATTGACCCCCTGATGACAACTCTTCCGCCTGAGTAGTGGCACAATGCAATTAAAGAGTAGAATACAGACATTAATCGGTTAGGATATTAAGTTCTCCAAGTTCTCGTTTTCATTTCTTCCACACTCAGCCGACAGATTGCCTTTACATTTCGTGAAAACATGCAATTAGGATACCTCTTTAGTTAGAACCCGCATTATCAGTCAGACATATATAACTTAACCGAGTATACACGTTAATACTCGGAAAACATCGAATAACGCGCAGTGAATATAGCGCCTTCTACGTTCAATGAGTGTGGAAAAAGGAATGGGGGAAATCTTTTGAATTCAATCGAGTTTCGATATAGAGTTTATGTTGTAAAATCAATGCTGTTCTTCAATATCTTCAAAATCCATCAAGAAGTCACGTAAACATCCTTCCGAAAGACGAACATGAAAATTAAAAACCCTGGACGACCCCCCCTTGGCAATTACCAGTGAGACAATATTATTATTATACCCCCTGGAAAAATTTAAATAGAAATACAATTTACAACAAGTTTTGATCTTTCGACTTTATCTTATTTTTATAGTTTACTACACCTATTTCAGATTTATTTGTTTTCCGAGTGCATTGCCGAAATGCTAATATATTTGATGTGTGGGGAACAAATAAGATGCATATTTTTCAAAAGAGAAACATCGCCTATATTGTTTACTTAATTTCCAAAATATTTCATTCATATATCTATATTGATTACCTGAAAATTAGATGCTTGAACAGACAAGGACGAAAATAATCTGCAAGAAAAGTTTATCGGAAGAAAAACGGTAATTCTTTATATCAAGAACAACAACGAAAATATCAACACAAATATAGCCTATTGGCTATGCAATACCGCCAATACGGGATTGAATTTATCTCCCAATAAAATAAAATGAAAGTCCATCGACTCCTCAAGCCTCGCCAGCTACCCACAGCCTTTGTATTTGGACCAAGAATGGTATACATGAACCTATTCAAAGATTGATAACTTTGATAACTTTTAGAAGCATCTACTAAAATAACTATATAGTACGATCCGAGTACATCATTGAACAGCGGCGTATCCAGCACATGGTGGAGCTGGCAAAAAACACCCCTCTGGTTTGAAGTATGTAAAACTTGCAATGGTCTACGTCACGCGGGGCTGCCAACAGACGCCCCCTGCCTGTTGCTGATGTTGCCCTCATGCCTTTATCAAT
Organism: Strongylocentrotus droebachiensis; assembly: GCA_035222895.1. Lineage (NCBI taxonomy): Eukaryota > Metazoa > Echinodermata > Echinoidea > Camarodonta > Strongylocentrotidae > Strongylocentrotus > Strongylocentrotus droebachiensis. The sequence goes on along the minus strand of JAVYIG010016296.1, from coordinate 13,431 downwards.
GTCTTGATAGGGCCTACGCCATAATTATTAAAAACAATCCTTACCCAAGAGAATGCCATTTCCAGAACTTCCTCTCGCAATGGTAATCCTGATTCTAACAATATTTACATTTCTAACATCAGAATAAATGATTCGGCTACCTTCCAATGTCGTGACCTCCATAACCAAGAAATTCAGTCGTATGACTTGCGTGTCATTGGCTGTTCTAATTGTATTATAGCAGCTATTTCAAATTCAGATAAAATGAAAGTGATTTGTACTCTGGATAATTTTTGGACAAGCCAGATGCTTTCTCAATATATAATTTTAAACGGGAACATAATTATATGCCGGCTGTAATTACAGAAAACATCGTTTCCTTTTCGATTACTGTGACTGAATTAAACAGGCTTCATGCAGGTTTCTATCTGCAAATTGAGGCTCAGTCGAGGATCACATGCATGCTATCAACTCAGCCCATGCCACCCTCCTCTCCTGTGACTACGCTACCAACGACTTCTTTGAAACAAACAACGCAAAATAGACCATCGACATTATCCTATACAGCTTCAAAAAAAATGCCCGTCGGTAGATCTTCATCAATTTCTACAACAAAACATCACTCAACAACGAACACGAATGCCAGCTCGAACAAAAACACGAGTGGTGGCAATATAACCCTGATTATCGCCATTCTTGGTTCTGTTTTCAGTCTCATATTGATTGTAATCATTATCGTTCTGCGGTGTAAGAAAACGAAAGATCGAAGAGAAAATAAAGACACTGGCAAGGCATCGATTAAAAAGGAGCGGCCTGAAGTTCGTTACGAATCGGTTGAAGATGGGTTTGGGAAGGGTCCATCGTATACCAAATTAAAATAAGGGATTGAGGGAAACCAGCTTGTATCCACGAAGTGCAGATCATGCAGATAAAAAAGAGCATCTTGGAGTTTGTTACGAATCGGTTGAAGATGGATCTCGGAAGGGTCCAGAGTATGCTACCTCCATTAAGGAATTGAGGGGAACCAATCGTGAGTCAAAATCAACATCAAAAGTGACTGACAGATCTTCCAAATCAGATTATGGCAACAGTGCTATTATCACTCAACACAAGCATATCAGTGGTACCCTCCAGCAAGGGGACCAGTATGATGATGTCAAGATGCCAGGATCAGGAGATGATGCTGAGGAGATTCCGCTCTATGAAATGCCAGATGAAGGACCCACCAGGAATACCTTGAAGGCCACTCCAGAAGCAGGACAGACACCAACCTTGCCTACGGATGAGGGAGTTAGTGTAGATGCGTTGTATGCCGAGATTTATTAGGCCAAGACAACAAAAACAAAAACAAAATTCAAATTCGAATTTACTTGTGGTTCAAGGGTATATCGCCTAATCTTAAATCTTAAAGATTTGTTACTTAAAGGCTATAGCAGATTTTTTTATCGATGCTGAACAATATTCGGTAACATTTTAGACAAAATATTAACTTGAAGATAATACTTGGGAATGCTCTAACCGTCTAAACATTGAAGCCATATTGTGTAGCATGAACATCTTACATAAAACATGATAGAATAAAGGGATTCCGAGAAGTTGTTTTATAAATCTTGTTACAACATCGGCCACTATATGAGTTTTAAGCATCTTTTTGAAAAGTAAAACTAACACTATAAAAGGAGATATAAAATCATGCTTATACGAACACCTTCAAGTTATCTGTTGGTGTGACAAGTTTATGAATCTTGTAAGGGCTCTAGATAATCCCATCGTTTGGAGTGTCGGAAAGTACAACTGTTTTCTTAAGTGTAGTGTTTACGGCGATATGATAATGCTGGTTGTAATGAAAACTCAAAATAAACTAGGTTTCGAAGTTAAAAAGAGAATTAAGATAAACGAGATTTGAATTCTAATCAAGTTTGCTTTTTGTCGAAGTTATTGATTGCTTGCTGGTGACCTTAAATCTATTCACGTATAACACGATTCTAGAGACTTTCAAGAAATCGGCTAAAGGGTAACTTCAGTAGCCTATCATTTGCCTACAGAAATCTTGTTAGAATAATGTAACATGTCATTGTAATGTTCGCTCCATTCTAATGGTGATGCACATGGCTATTGAAACTGCTTTCTGTAGATGTGTTCGGGAAAAGGGATGTAATACGCTGTTCACTTTTATAATCTAGCAAATAAGTAATTTCTTCTTTCTAACTGACCGTAATACAAACAAAATACCATCAATACCATCTAAGAAAAATTACGTTAGTTAGGACCTCAAATTTGTCTCTATCATGGCTATGGTTGTATAGGTGTTCATACATCACGCTGTTCTACAATGGTACATCCTTTGCCTTACTTTTGATTTCGCAAGAACGTTCTTAAAGGGATTGGGTAATTTTGCCTCAGATTTAAAAAAAATCCTGAATTTTGTTCATGCTGCAATCATAATTATAAACCTTTAGGTCATACATGAATCCCATGACTTTTACAAGCCAATCGCCTGTCTGATTATCAAGATATCTATGATTGGAAATAGAAATTTCAGAATTCGTTTTCCTAACGGTTTTTATTACACTACAGTCTATAGGGAACAATAAGTATGGTAAAACCGGTCACTCAAAGATTTTTACTTTTTGAGTCAATTCATGATCATTTTGAAGCGCAATTTTTTTTAGGGCTTCAATATTACACCCTATCACAAACACAGATAACACGTAGGGCCATGCATCTCAGATTTGATATTGTTAAACGATTCCTTTAATAGTTATATTCATTGATATACGCAGAACTTTTGAATTCGCGTTAAGTCGTCATTTACAAGTTACAAATAGTGATTTCTATATTAGAAACAAAATTGTAATATAATGTATATATATGTTTTCTCTTAAAGTACATGTCAACTGTAACATGAGTTACTGTACTCTTTTAATTGTTAACATTACTTTTTTTACCATGCATTATCACTGTGTAATTTTGTTAACAAGCTTTTACTCAATCATGGGATTATGAAATGTTTCAAGTAGTAACAATTACTGTGTAAACTTGTGCACTATGTAAAATAAAATAGGTTAATTTGGTTCTTTCGTCGTGAACGGAAGAAATTCATCTTAATCCGGATTTTCTAAATCGGTGTATAATCATGACATTTGAAAGGATAACACACTGTTATGGTTTGTATGTCTTTTGCTACCTTGAACACACGAGGCCATGGAGAAAATATTAAAGAAGGCATCTATTAATCTTGATCGCTTATGAGGATTATGGGAAGCAAATTTATTAAAGTAGGGCCTACCTTATTAGATATTTTATGAAAGAAAAGTAAAATTACATTGTATTATCTTATACATGGTATGTGTCCATTATATTTGTTGATAAAAACGTAGTTACTCAGATGGATGATATATCAATAAAGTAAGCGTATTATCAAATCATTTTCTAACCTCGCGCAACCTGTAAATTGAAATCGAAAGTAAATAACCAAGATTGCAAATAAGTAAGCAGAAAGCACAACATTTTTTTTTCTGTACTTATCAATATAGGATAGCGTCTTAACGTGCGTAGACTATATATATCATAATTATAACCCATAGTGTGAAATAAATGCTATTGCTTCGGGGCGTATAGTTTAAGACATCGAAAGTGCTTCTCTTTAGAAAGGCATTTCTGCAACAAAATTATGAAGTAGATAGCGGTTTGTGATATTTAGAGGGGAAAAAAAATCAACATTATGATAATAAAACCGCACCTTTAATCGACAAAACAGGTACAATACCAAAATATATGTTACTTGAGTCAATAACATTAAGGGTCTTCGCACAATACTGCAGCGGAGACAAAGCCACTTCCAGTTCTCATTGACCGTATTACATTTCCTTGTTCGAATTTTGACAAGAAAAAAACATTGAAAATTCCCGAATATTTTGGTCGAGGAAATATCGAGAAAACGGATACAGATTCACGCAAATAGGATATCAGGTCAGGTCATATCCTTAACATTACACTACCAATTTCCTCTTCTCCTTACATCTATGTAAAACATATTGGTAGGGCCTATATTCAATTAGAATTTAAGGAGAAGGAGATGATACAAGAAGAGACGTAATGTGTGTGGGTGTGTAGTGTTTGTGTGTGTGTGTGTGTGTGTGTGTGTAATTGGGTTTTTACAGAGTACGTGTATCAATCAGATATGACTATTTACGTCTGGGGACCGACTTTTAACGTCACCATCCGAAAGACGTGACAGTTTCGAACCTGCGTCCTCGGCTGGATCAGTTTGTAACTTCCATTATAAGCTGGATTGCAGGCGCACACCACAACGTTTCGGGCTGGGATTCGAATTTTCAACCCACTGATTGAGAGTCAAGTGAATAAAACACTACACCACGGCATCTCCTCATAGGTATATATTAGATTTTCTATTGTAGATGAGTTCAAGATTTCAAATCTATTTTCAAAGTACTTTAAGTCGTACAAAAAGACACAAAGCACAACACGGTATATTCATTTTAACTTTATACTATAATAGGTTTATTTGGAAAATAAGAAATTCTTATTTTTCTTGAAATAAATTATGATAACAAATGGCAAAATACTTCAACTATGTAAAACGGGAACAACACGGGAAAAGATTGCTTACGTGACTATAATGTACTTAAAGGTGAAATTCAAAGAAAATCACAAATATGTCAACTCATGTATCACTAGAAACTGGTAAGCTAACAGATGGCCATCGTACAAGTTTTAGGTCAACTACATATCGGGTGATTTATAAAAATACAAATACAATCACCTCCATAGCAGCTGGGATATACGAGAGATTCGCCAGAAAAATAACGATGTTTTAATGACGTCACTATATGGACCACTACTGCCCAAGCAGACGACATCCCATAAAGAATGAACATAATTGCAAAGCTATTATTTGTCAGATTATAATGAGTTTAGTGTATATAAATGTAATGGCATGTCAAACCATTCAAAAGGGGATATGACCCGATTCTGATAACTAAAATCTTTTGCTTGTAAATACACAGGATAGGGGTTAATTAACAATCAAAGAAACCAGACTTTCAATTTGAAACCCCCCCCCCCCCCCCCCCCCGGAATGATATTAAGGACGGCATTTGTTCCCTCTTGAAACGCCGAACATACCGCGGTGCGTGCAGCTGAATATACAATGGCGTCTTATTTTGTTTAAGGCCCGGTCACACAGGGAGGACGCATGGGGAACGCACGGCCAGCGCATGGGAAATTTGCAATTTTGGCCAGTGCGTTGTCGTGCGCCCAACTTTTGACACCAAATGCATAGCGTGTTGCTAGCGCGCTGGACGCATACAGGGCGCACACAGGGCGCACACAGGGCGCACACAGAGCGCACATGATAACAACTTCCACGAATGCACAGCGTGTTGCTAGCGCGCTGGACGAATGGTCCACGCATGCACCGCGTTCTACGACGCACGGCCAGCGCATTGGAAATCGGAAAAGAACGTGTGCCTAACTTTTGTCATAATTTTGGAAAAGCTAGCGAGCTGACACAAAATGCACGGCGTGTAGCTAGCGCGCTGTGCGTATACAGGGCGTGTGCTCCACGCATGTCTGGCGCTGGTCTAGCGCGCTCCACGCATGTCTGGCGTGCCTTTGGCGTGTATATTCATGCGTCGAGCTCGGCGCACGTTTTTGAGCATGCTCAAAAAAATCCCGACGCACACAGCGAATGACGACGCATGCATAGCGCTGGTCCAGCGTTGGTCCAGCGCGCTCGACGAACGAGTAACGAATGATGACGCACGCCTAGCGAACGACAACGCACTGGCCCAAATTGCAAATTTCCAATGCGCTGGCCGTGCGTTCCCCATGCGTCCTCCCTGTGTGACCGGGCCTTTACAAGCGACAGATTCCTTTATTTTTGTATCGCTGCATTTGTCATCAAAATAAAACCATGCGCGGGGTTTAGAGTGAGGTAATATATTATACATTTAGCCTGACGGTAGTGAAGTAAGAGAAAGAACTCAAAATAAGATGAAAACACAGGCACTGAAAATGTGTGAGATGTCATGGGACATCGTCTGCTTGTGTAAATCATGTCCATACTGTGATCTCACACATCTCAGCAGCGTTCGGAGAGCTCTTCAGGTGCTATGCCGGGGCTGTATTGAAGCGTTTTGTAATTTATAATAATCATTACTTCGAATGTTTCCAAGCATTGAATTTTGATACCCTTGTCGAATCAAAGTTTCAACTTTGCAATAATGAACATAAAGTTAGTTTTAATAATCAATGAATATCTACTTTAAAAATAACCCATTCAAATGACAATCTAAAATCTAAATTTGAGTGATAAAATAACACAACTTCAACGTTGAAAGTAGACGGCATTTGGGGGATCGCGCGATCATTGGAGAGACCCCGCTGTGTGTAGGATCGATGCGTGCGATAGAAGAATAAAAACAACGAACGGATTGAATCTGGACTAGGGATCGATGCGTGCACTGATAGGAGAATAAAAACAACGAACGGATTGAATCTGGACTAGGGATCGATGCGTGCACTGATAGAAGAATAACAACAAAAATAACGGACAGAATCTGAACAAACCTTGATACAGCGATGTATCTACGAAGGGGGAGGGGGGAGGGGTCAACTGGTCCCAAATCGGTCCCAAAGGCAAAAGTGAGAGAGTATTGATTCTAATTTATAAAAAAAACAGTCTTTGATCCATCTATGAGTTGATAAATAAGGAGATGTGAAATCATCTAACATAAGAGAAGATGTACATGGGCTCCTAAAGGTAGCCTTGCATTTATACACATTGCACGTTTGTATATATATATATTGTTCTTCTTCTTCATGGGCCTTACAAATCTGACGGTCAAAGGGCGATCTAATCTTCCCAATATGTGGATTGGTGTGAAAGCTAAAATATATTTAAAATATGTGCTGAAAGTTTAAAATATACCAGGAAAATGATAAGCTATGATGTTTGAAATATGAGATCATTTAATCTATGTGAATCTACTAGAGGGTGCTTGTCGGCTCTAAAATTAAGATCGATTCTATTAAACATGTTCCATTTTGCTCTTAAGTATACATACATACAGCATACATACATAGCGCCTTTACATAAACATGCTCAAAGCGCTTTACATTAGTAAATAAAAACAGAATAATTATATTTTCTCCAACACACACACACAATTGCATATATAGGGCCTTTTTCTCGGATATGAAGTGTGGTATGTTATTTTCAATGTCTTCCAATTAAAAGAAATAGTCCTGCTCTGTTTTGTAGTAAAGATAGCTATTTTGTGCATAGGAGCGAATGTGAGGGTTATCGATAATACGTCACAGATGCATTATAAATTCGAAAACAGAAGTTCCCGTTATGTATAGTGATATCAATTTTAAAAACATTCTTTGGTACCGTTTGTCCGGTTTCGTTCAAACATTCGCCAGTCAACTTCATTCAAAACAAAATGCCAAATTATAAATGTTGGATTTCACCTTAAAGAAACAGTCATAAGGAATTTTAAAGCTTTAATAAGCTTGGGAATTCTGCAATATTTTACAAATCAAGTTTTTATTTGGGCAATGCGGCTTTATGCTCTTCGAGTTTCTTCAGTGAAGTGTTCAGGTTCAACATGAGCTCCATCAGCAAATCATCGGCATCCTCCTCATCATCGTCGACTTCATGTTCCACATCATTGACGCCTTCATTGCTGGTCTTCTGCAGCTCCTGAAGGGAGAGTGCTAGGTCTTCTTCTTCCTTGTCGACGTCGTTTACGCCTTCGACGTCCTCTTTGTACTCTCCAAACATTGCCTCTTCTTCCTCGTCAGTTTCATCTATTGCTTTTATGAAAAAGTTAATCATTATAATTATAGCTAAACATTAAGACATGACATTAATTTTGTTTCATATGACAAGATGCACAAATTATTGGGTTGCAATAATAGAAACAGGTTCTAAATCTTACTGATCAAAAAATTAATTCTGATCTAAATCTTACTTGAATTTAGGTTAAATCTAATCAATTAAATCGTTTGTTAAACTAAAAATCAAAATTCCGGTAGTTTTAAAACTAGCATATAGAGGTTTCGGGTCGTCGTCGATCTGGCTCTCATGACTTCCGTTATGCGCGTGGATGCAAAAGTCCCGGCCCCCCCCCCCCCCCCCCCCCACTCAGTGTTATTTAGGGTACGCATATGCTCGTACCCTTTTTTTGAAAGCACCCCCTATCTTAGGACTGCCAACATTTCCGAACCCCCCTTACGCGGGCTTTTCGCGGGCTTTTCCTGCCTTGGAGACCCCCCTAAATCAGGAAAAATGCTCAATGTACCCCCCTAAATTCGCAATAATTTCTCAGGAGTCCAAAGAGATGAGAGAAAAAAAGAAAAACACCCCCTTTTTAAAGAAATCTCCGGGTGAAAAGTCAAATACACCCCTTTTTTTACGATTCTCGGGCCGGACTTTGTCGCACGAAAAGTACCCCTTTACCGGACATTTTGGCAACACGCATGCGGTCATTTCGACCTCTGAGTGGGGGGGCCGCAAAATTGATTGTCGGCGCGTTGTGTGTAAGCGCGCCCCTCCCCTCTATTCTCAATGCAGCCTCGAGTTCAGGGGAAATCACTCTGTTCCTTAAATTGAAAAGATTTTATTGTTTGAATACAGGGTAGCTCATCATCATACCATTTCGTGGTTCCATAAGAGGTCCTTGACTTTGGGGATTCTTCTTCTTGTCCTCGAGATCTTTGAGGAGATCATCCAGAGTTATTCCCTCACCTTCAAATGTTTGCATATCAAAAAGAAGAGCATGTTCGGCAGTGTTCATGTCTGCAAAAGGTGTTTAGAATAGAATATAACAAAAACTTATCATAATTATGAATGTAATATTTATAATTATAAGTAGACAAACAAATTATACTAGTACTAAATAATTATGATTGTGAATATGATTATGAGTAGTAGTATTAGTGGTAGTAGTAACAGTAGTAGTAGTAGTAGTAGTAGTAGTAGTAGTAGTAGAAGTAGGAATAGTGGTAGTAGTACTAGTAGTAGAGTAGTAGTAGTAGTAATAGTAGTAGTAGTTGTAGTAGTAGTAGCAGTAGTAGTAGTAGTAGTAGTAGTGGTAGTAGTAGGAGTAGTAGTAGTAGTAGTAAGTAGTAGTAGTAGTTGTAGGAGTAGTAGTAGTCATTTCCATTTTTTTAATATCTGAAAATAGCTTTATATATTTCAATGCAAAGTCTTTTGTCTATATCCGTAAAAGAGACATTTGTAAGGAAATATATTAAACAATTAATTTTGTTTTGATTTGTAAGTTAAAAGAGAGTTTGCTACCGCTTTTGTCGCAACCGAGATCAGACTGTACAAGACTAATTATTATAGCAATTAAACTTACCTTGTTTTTTCTTTTCCGCCATAGCTTGTAAAACTGTAGGGGGGGGGGGGGGTCAGAACAAAAAGAAGAGATTCTGAATAAGAATGAAAATAGTTACCCTAAAAGATGTTAGAATTCTATTTATCTAAGGCAACATTCTTACCGCGGAGCATCAGAAAATTGACAGTCTGAGACTTAACGTAGGCCTACTCCTGATTTCGTTCCAATTTAGGGGCCGCGTTTCATAAGAATTCTAAGCAATTACAAGTTGCATTAAGCTACTGAAATTATTGCATTTTATTGGCAGAGGACAGAAGAGTGAAGGTGACAATGTGGCAGCCGTATACATGTATATACCTTCTTCTTGGTGAAGTTCTTCGTTAGTGAAAGGTCGCTCTGCAAAGACACTAGCTTCCATTTTCTGTCCTCCCATTCCCGGATTTGGTCTCAGATCTATTGAAAGAAATACACATTAGATCCAATGATTAGAACTACTAAAATCGGGGAATTACAATGGATTTGATAGGACTATACATCTTTCGTCACTTATTTTATACAATGCCAACATGTCTTTAGAAGTTAGACCCTCCAAATTTGTCAGATAGTGTGTATATTGCCAATATTGCATGATCCAGGCGTTTTATACCGTTTAACAAAATAGATAATTATGAACCGATAAATTCAGAATATCCCCGCGAGTGATGTTAATATTTCACCGAGGCCGTAGGCCGAAGTTGAAATATAGTGGCACAAGGGGAAAATCTGAATTTCGAGGTGAATATATGTTATTTATTGAACAACGAAATGCATTTAACATTTGTTATAATTATATATAAAGTGTAAATGGTCTTTGCGATCCTTTTTGGGTCAAGCCTACTCGATTAGATTCAGGTTGTCTTCGCGTCAGATGTGCGCAGCTCAGACAATGTAATTTTCCTACTTTAATATCTAACAAATTATAATTTTCATTTTTGTACATGTAAGTGAGAAATGTGATTGGATGTTAAGATGTATGCAGGCTAACAAAATACGGCATAATTGTCTCTAAAAAGGTAAACCTAAATCAACTCTTTGCTTTCCAAAGGACAAACAAAAACATAATGGAATATAATGTAGTAAGACAAAAAAAAAAAAAAAAAAAAAAAAGCTTAATTAACTTCGAATTGTAACTTTCCTTTTTATGTGTGACATTATGATTGGGTTGTTCTGATTTTTATAGACCAGCAAAACATGACAGTATTATTCTTTATAAGAAGAGTACTAATTTCTTCAGCTGTCCTATACCGGAATATAAAAATAAATTCAACAAGTGTAATGTGCAAGGGCGTTTAACTATTACTTTAAGACCTAAATTATATCTCTTTTTCCTTTCTGAAAAAAGGGCATACAAAAAAACATGATGGAATTCATCACCAAACTCATGCATATCACAAACATGGGCATTCAATACTAATTTCATTCTAAGCATCTTTGAATCTGTTATTAATATTTGGTAAACGGTGTGACCTACATCTAAACGGCTCAATGGTATGGGAGGTGCTACACACAAAGTCACATGGTAACTCCAAACACAATACCGGGATAGGGATACGGGGCTAAGGTCTTTGCCCCTTTCCATGGATGACCCTTTTGAGAGAATAAATGAATCTGCGATAGAACAGCTAGACGGCAAGTATACCTTGAGGTGCAGGGGCGATATTTTCTGAAAAGACGTCCATCCTCTAGCAGTTGGTTCTCGTATTCCTGTAGCATCGTATCAATTCGATCAGCATCCTTCCGATAAAGAACGGTCAAAGCCTGGCATATAGAAGAAACAAATGTGAAGGCTAGCAAATAATATGAATAATTATGTTTACTCATGGAAGACTTATCTGTATCAGGACAATTACCCCCTGGAAATCACCCCGGAAAATTACCCCCGAAAAACGACCCCCCAAGGACAATTATCCCCCGGAAAATTACCCCCGAGGACAATTACCCCCCCCCCCCCCAGGACAACCGAGGACAACTACCTCGAGGAAAATTACCCCCCCCCCCCCCCGAGGAAAACTACCCCACGAGGACAATTACCAGAGAGCGGATATTATTTATTTTCTTTTAACATGGCACCGTACATTTAACTTGAGGGCAATCAAAAAACAAAATCCGCTGGACGGCCATGCATTATGGCCCAAGGCATGGGCACACAGAGTATTTGTTTATGTTGGGAACCGGGGTCAAATGCAATAAATTATTGAAAATTTATTGCATTTTCTTTGTTTTTTTTAATTTATGGAAACTGCCCCCTACCTTAGCCCCCGCTGCGTACAGTCATGGTTCAGTGACAAAGCAATGGCCTCGTAAGTGTGAGGCCCCAGGATCAAAACCATGTCGATGTGCTATATAAGTGCCCTTTTGTGGGGCATTAATCCTCATTACTGTCATTTATGACTTAAGGGCGTAGGTCTCCTAGTTGATAAGCATAGTAGCATACACATGCTTTAGCAGTCACGCAAAACACACATTGTCCAATTATTATTCAATAAAATCTGAAAATGTATACTATTATCTAGATCTATTATTTTTAAATTATTTTAAAAATAATTCCATAAATTGGGGTAAAACAAAAATATTCCAACTTTATGAGTGACAGTGTATTATAATGTAGTTCTGCCATTCGATTGTTGGGTGCTAGCGGTTGCCCCCGCTAGCTACGCAACTGTACTGACCTGAACAATAAGTTTCCTCAGATACAGGTCATCATCTAAAGGGGTCGCGATACGGCATGATGCCTTCATGCGCCGCCTCTTCTTCTCCCCACTCGCCATCAAGTTTCTACGCCGTCATCTTGCGCGCCTCCTTCTCCCACCAACCCCTCATCCTTCGCCTCCTCCGGATGTTCGACGACGAGATCGGATTCCATTTCGTGTTTGGCGGGTACACTCTCGGGTGGCTGATGTTCGACCGGTGCTGGAATTTCTGGCACCTTCTCAACCGGTGGTCGTGCGATCTCCTCCTCTTCGTCAGTTTCATCGACTGGTTCAATGTCAGCATCGTCTTCATCGTCGTCGCCTGCCGTTTCTACAGGAACCTGGGGTTCGAGCTGGTCTAACTGATAAAGTGATAACAATTTGATTTCACAGAGTGCGTTTCCATATTTGATTAAAGTCGTATACAAGACTGTAATAACAAACACAATCAAGTTAAGTCAAACGGCACCGTACATGTAATTAAAATTACCAACGATGTGTTTTCTTAAAATGTGATGAATACATTTTGATTAATTTCGCTTCTTGGCCCCCTCCCCCTAACAAAAGAGTATATCACCCGTTTTTGTAATCTGATTAAAACTATCAACGTTTCCATTCAACTAACAACTCTCGTGTTAGTACTTTAATTTAAAGTGCACATTACAGATGACTAATCCCAGAAAGCAAAGGCATCTGATTGTGTAGATATAATCATGTTTCATATTTTATGCAAAAGAATCGTAACGAATATCAAGAATGTATTAACTTTTCTCTCCTTCTCATCTAATTGTGTTACTATGATTGGACTAAATTTGGGTAATTTAATTGTAACACTTATTTAGCTTTAGTTGTGATATCTAGAAGGTGACGCACAATCAAAAGAAACGCGGAAGAAACGTTTACATTTAAAAATTACCAACCACGAAGAGCACCTTTATCAGGAATCCACACACGAGTATAAAAAACACACACACAAATACTTGTATATATTCTTTTAATCGTGAACAACTTAGAAGGGTGCCTCAAGTTCTCTAATGTGACAAACGGGAATGGAATCATTATTTACCAAACGAATTAAATCGCAATTCCAGAGTAAATATGTTTACTCAAGTCACATCACGAAAGGAGGCAAAGAAACATCACGACAAAACTAAGAGAAGCAAATGCAATGCATGCACATTATTTTCCTTTATCGCAACTGTATACGTCATTAAGGTGTAATCAGTGCAAATCACTGAGTTTAATCACGCAGTCAATCAACAAACTGAATTTAATCGGGGTGACGTGAGTGGGGTTCTTGGATTTCATTACGAAAAAATATATAATACCTATCTGACAAGTAGGGATAC
>JAVYIG010016295.1:0-31863 GCA_035222895.1 Strongylocentrotus droebachiensis | reverse complement strand
TGCCAAATAAGAATTAAATGTAACCGAAATCTAGTGATTTGTTAAATCTTTAATTATTTATCTTATTTCCCTTATAAGCAATAATAATCGTAAAATTATTATTAGACCTCATGGATGGGAGACGAAATGGGCATTAGACAAAATGGAAATTAGACCGACTGACAATTATACCAAATTAGTGATAGACTAAATGGGTAGTAGACTTATTGGAGATTATACCAAATGGAAATTAGACCCAAATGACTATTATACTAGACAGTACCACCTGTGCGCTTAGAAACGCCTGTATAAAGCGCCTTATATTAAAATGTAATTATTATTATTATTATTATTATTAGCCTAAATGGTCATTAGACCTTAATGATCAGTAGACCAAATCATTATTGGACCATGTGGATAGTAGGCTGACTGTAGACCGTATGGGAATGGACCGATTGGGTAGTAGGCGAAGTATTTGTTGATCAAACGGCTATAAAACTTTTTTGTTTTCATCACCAGGCGCGTAACGCGTGTAGCGGGTTAAGGGTATCAAAAAAGGTAGAAATCAGGGGAAAGGGTACAACATTCACTGTTGATAACAAAGACGCGGAAAGGTTTTTAAATCGCACGAAAATATACTATAACAAGATAGATAAAAGCGGGGATAAGAGAAAAGAAACGCTGAAAAAAAAGTCGAAGAAGAAGCAGTGCTCGAATAGGGGGTTAAATATCATGCAAAATATAAAAATGCGAGATTTTAGAAGGGCCCTGTAAAGGGTATCAAAACTACTCTTGACTTCGATCTGCGTTTAGGGTGCTTCAGAAAGTGATTGACAAGGAAGGGTGTACAGTGCTCAATGTTTTCTTATATTTTTTGCCACAGAGAAATTGTAAAACGATGCAACCACCAATACATACAAATACACATCATAGCCAGAGTATCGATTCAGATCATAAAAAGATACTAATAACATACATACATACATATTGATATTTATATTATAGCGCCTATACATAAACATGCCTCAAAGCGCTTTACATTAGTAAATAAAAACAGAATAATTATATGCTCTCCAAGTGCATTACAATCTAAAAATAACAATTACAAAGAAAAACAAATAAGTTTTTAGATTTCTCTTAAATGATGCGACTGAGGTGCAGGAACTAATGCTTAATGGGAGACTATTCCAAATAGTGGGACCAGAAACAAATTATATTTTGTTGACCCTTCTTCAAATTGATGCGGGGGATTTGCAGAAGAAGAGGGTCTGACCTTGAGCGTAATGAATATCTTGATTGCTGGATGGGACAAAACAGACCAGAAATAACCATACCAACATCATCAACTTCCTTTTATTTCAAACCTACATTATGTGATTGCACTTTGTCCTTAAAAACATATACCTATTGAACATTTTTAACCCTACTAGGGATTATTCCAGCCTGGCAGCCATTTCCCCCCATGGTTCGCGGTTCGTGTCCCGCCACCTACGGCACTACCGTCCTTTGTCAAGACATTTATCTACATTTGCCACTCTCCACCCAGGTACTAAATGGGTACCGGTAGGAAGGAATTCAGTGATTGTTATGAACACTAAATCTCTAGTCTCCGGTATGGGTCGCTTGACCTGAATTAAATCAAAATTATCAACATAATTGTTAACAACGCATCTTGATACAACTCGGTCTCATGTGGCAAATGCAGAACAAAATCTTGCTAACAGATATTCTCACCGTAGCGGGTTTCAAACCCCCGATCTTTGTGTTAAACATGTAAATAACATCTTGGCAACGGGCTTTCTTACCGTTCTGCAAGGGACTCGAACCCACGACCTTACTATCCCAAGTCGTGTGTTTAAACGCCATCTCTGTCACCACGGTGACCAAATTATGCATTGCCTTCCTCAAGAATGTTCGCACTAGACACAAACTCAGTGCAGTATGGCAATGCGTCATCAACTGAAAGTCGGAAGTCACATTACTCGACGGATATTATGTACAGAACCTTAATACGACTCTGCTAAAGCAAGCAGCTAATACTACATTAATACTGAACGATCAGGCGAGGTTCTAGATTCTGTTGTGTGTGGGGAGGTTGGATGAGGGGAGGGGGGGGGGGGGAGGGGTGAGGGAGAACTTGGATTGAGTCCAGTATTTTGAAAGAGTGGGATCACGAAAAAGGGTCATCACATGTTTTGGTGTCTTTTTACGAAAGAAAAAGTCACCACCTCAACATCCTTGAGTTGTGAAATGAATGAATGTATATGGCTCATGTCTCTAAAGGGAATACGATGATAGCCCCCTCCCCCTTTCATCTGCCACTAGCTTAGGGGGTTCTTGCATTTATTGTTACAAAGTCATGTGCCTCGCTTAAATTCATTATCAAGAAAAATCAATCTAGAACCGCTACAGGTACTGATCCACAAAAAGTACAAACAACATTATCTGAGATACAATTGTATTCAGATTAAACATCAGTTAAAATCAGATAGTATCAAACATTGTGCTTTCTTTTCCATTGACATACTACATAATTATTATGATGATTTAATTGTAATTATTGCCTCGACAAAATTGTAATTAGTTTTCTTTACGAGTGCCCGCATACCATGAAAGCACAAACATCCACATTCATCATGAATGTACCCCCCTCTCTCTCTCTCTCTCTCTCACTTTCTCTCTCTCTCTCTCTCTCTATCTCTCTCTCTCTCTATATATATGTCTTTCTGACCGTCTTTAAATGATTTTAAATGTACAGAGTACAGAGTACATTATTGCAATTTGACGAACAAAAATTTTGCCCTCAGGCTGGAATGCGCATGTTTACGAAGGCAAAATAAAATATCATATAGGACTAAACGTATTCCTGATGAGTGCCAAAATATTGTGAATACCTTTTTTTCTTCCTCCCCATTTAGTACCAGTACCAAGCACGTTTGGGCGGGAATTCTTTGTAATATTGAAGCGTGAGCTGTGGATTCCTAGTTCTGTTTGTCAGCAGTTCTTGCATGCACTGTAGCGTGACTGGATCATAAGAGTAATGTATTTTGTTGACAAATAAGTTGGGCACGCGGGACACATAGGGTAGGAATCCTGTGGATATTACACAGATGCCTCTGACATACTTGCCGACGCATTCTTTACCCGCCTTCTCCCCGCCCCATTTGACGAAGCTAGTGTTGATATCCTTGTGCGTGACGTTAGGATATGATCCGGGTGCATTGTGGTAGCGACGGAGGCTCGCCCAGAAGTGCTCATCGGGGGAATGCGTCATGTTGATCCAGCTCAGGAATTGAACAGCTTCCTTGTCCGTTAAAACGTAGTCGACAAACTCTCTGCTGAGAGTGTTGTAGGCGTTCCCAGAGTGCAGCGTGATGTTTCCTGGTGGCGGGTAGCGATTCAGTCTGTCTTCAGTTTTGGTAAAGGAGGTGTATCTAGAGGAGAGCTTGTGAAACCTGGATAGTTTGTGAGGTGCGTCGTATGATTCAGCATCCACGCGGCCGTGGTAAGCCTTGATCATCTTGACCATCTCCAGGTTGGTCTTCAGTGGAAATGCTTCCCCGCACTGGTTGATGACATACTTCCACTGCACAGAATGATTGACCAGGTCGTGCATGCAGTTGATATCTGCAAGGAGGCGCGTGAAACCGGCATACTGTATCTTTTCTAATTTGGAACAAACGAACACATTGTCAAAGCAACTTGCCATGTTTCTTATAGCTCTTTGAAATTCTGGTGGCGAGTTGCCATCTGGATGGAAGGCATATACATTATGGGGTTGGTAAATAGCACGGAAAAGCAGTTCCACCTGTGCAGCATTCTTGTGGGTAAGGATAATAAACGCAAGCGGGAACTCTTCTTCCTCCTTACTTAGTACTTTTGTTGGGTAACCACGGATTGTCCTATAATGTTCGCAATCTTGGGTAAAGTTTGCGACCAAAGCATCCGACGCAATGTCGATTTCACCCTTTTTTGACTTCTGCCTCTCCTTCTTTAGCATAGCGTCCACACGTGCAATCTCCTGTACATCTTCCTCAAAGACTGCACTACAATTTACCGGCCAGTATAGGTTATAGAATTCTGGATGACTCTCAACCTTTGTCCCTTGGGTGCCCGCAGAGGGCGGGCCGTGTGGATCAGTGAGGGGATACTGGGGCGATGCCCTTGTGACTGCTTCTTCGCTTTGTTTTCTCAAAGGTATTTTCTCCAGACCATACCGATGTAGCTTGCTTGTTTTGTCAGCCATGAAGTAGGAACAAGTCAATACGAATATAATGGTCAGCCAAGCCCCCCAAATCATTAACCCTCGAAGAGATCTTCGGAAATGACACATTCTATCCATCTTCTTAATGTTGTTTTGGTGTTTCATTTAATGCTGTTTCTGGTTTTACAATCATCTCACGGCACTGCAGCTCTCACTGATTTTACCTGCACAGAGAAAGAAATAGAGGGAGGAGAAAACTGTTATGTATTTCAAACACATTCTTTTCTTTAAACAAATATACTGTATAATTATGTAATTATGAATTCAAGCAGATTGTATCAAGGATGGGATTGTGCTGAAAACCACACATTAAGTACGATGCAACGTGAATTCACAAATTCAACGAAAACTATTGCAGAGACAGTATGAAAAACGACAGGGTTAATGCATACAAAATAATATTTGTATAAGGGACACCCAGGTCCATGTAAAGATTGAAACAATGTCGCAAATGATCCTTGATATTACGTATTAACTAGAATGTTGGGGTCTCAATATCTCAAAATGTATTTTGCCCCTGTTTTGCGTCATACTTTGTGGGTCTCTTTTTTTCTTTGCTGTTGTTGTTGTTGCATGTCTTATTAAATCGAAACTAATATCAAAATATTTACAGATCATCAATAATGATTGGCAAACAACAAACAAGATATATATATAAAAAATAAAAAATAAAAAATAAAAAAGTGACAAGAAATACAAGACATATTTAAATCATTAACATACTATATACCACATTACGAAGCCACAGAGAGAATCAAAAAACTAGAATACTTTATATTAAAATGGGGAGTCCCCCTATAGCTACCGAGACCAAATTCGTCCTGTCAAGGGCCACCGAAGCATGGACACACTTCACCTAACCACGCGATCTGCACGAGTTCCATACTTAATTATACCACATGATCAGGCCATCACTAAATATTGCCTGTATTCAACATATCATGCAGCTACATGTAGCTTCATGATCATAACCTCTTTCTCACTATCTGATCATTCCTCTTCACAACCCCATAATTTCAGCTACAGCCCAGATCTACAGCGAAATGAGAGATTGATGTTCATCAATCTCTCATTTCGCTTATTCACATTCATGTCCAAACAAACATTCAATTGTGGGGTGCGTCCAGACCTTGTGGGTCTCTTTTTGTTCTCGGGTACCCCCCCCCCCCCCCCCCCCCCGACTGCTCCACCATCCCTGAGATACATGTGTTTCACCAGTGTTTCCATATTAACTGGTTTTCTTTATAGTAAATGAATCGACCTACAGACAGTATGTTTGCTATGCCATTAAAGATAAAGGTGAGTTCTGGTAATGCGATTGCATTGTGGAAAAAACGTTGTGGAATGGATCAGAAACAGTTGATCATGTATAGCATGTAAGTATCGGTGTGCACTGCAAGGTTCTGGAGTCATCAAAATCATAATGAATTTGGCCCTTTCCTGGTAAAGTAACAAGCACTGTACACAGAAAGATGTATATATGGGACTACACAAATGGTGTCGGGGCTAGTACTACCTTGATTTCCTTATCTTTCTATGCTCATTACTCAGCCAGTACACATTTTCTTCCCAAATTGTTTGGCACATGTCATTTATTTGTAATCTTGAACATTCAGTGTAAGTTTCGTTTGATTCTGTGAGAAATAATTTTCTTATTTTACCAGAACTCAAGTCTTTAAATATGTTAAAATATTAAAACCTAGGTAAGCAGAAATACATGTTCACTTGCAAATCGTGTCTTTATGAACTTCAAATTGGTAACGACCATGGTGGTCACATCCACCACCAACGTTATGCCCAAACCAGCAGATTCGTAGCATGGACCTGGGCCCTGTTTCATAAACCTTAATATCAATAACATGTTACAAGCTACTGTTATAAGCTACTGAAATCATGGCATCTGATTGGCTAAGAGCGAATTTGTCATAGAAATTTAGCATTTGTTATAGATAACAAGTTTTATGAAAAGGGCCCCAGATCTCGGCGTCATTTTAGACAACAAAAATAAGCTGGAACATACATACAGAGAGGACCAATAATACCACTGCTAATTTCACAGTACAGGAAATTACCGTCTTTCCTTCAAGGGTATGTATTTATTATTGCAGTCATCTATAAATGTATTTTGCGGATAGAAAGAGTTGAGGAAGAAGGACATTTGAAAAGCATAAGCAGTATCTGAAACTAGTCGGTCAAGAATACTCAAGATCATAAATAGATAACCCTCTTTAAATCTCGAAAATAAGTCGGTTTATTTCATTCTCATATCAAACTCGAATCCACTCTTGAAAACAAACGAGCTGTAAAAGTAAACCAAAACAATGGAAATGAAAGAAAGATTCATATTAATCGTAAAACGATTTGCTCTGTAATAAATACTTGGTTTTACTCGAAACTCTTCCTCTTTCAGTGAAACCTTCAACAGAAGGACTGTGGGATGATGTTAATAGGCCTGCATGGTTTTGAAAACAACTTGAAATAAATATTAATATGATTTCAAACTCCTTTTCACTTCCCTAACTTTCCTATTTCTCTCTTTGTAATTTCATCTAACCCTTTACTATTCTCTCTCTATCACAATGATTTGTTCTAACCATTTTGTTTCCTCAGCATTGTAGATATCGAAATAGTACATTTCTCTCTTTTTTTTTTTTTGGGGGGGGGGGTCATTTTATGAGAACTTCAGTTAGCATCATGAAACCGAACGTTGTGTTTGCATTAAAGATAAAGACCAGGGGGGTGTTTCACAAAGATCCTAAGTAGAACTTAACTCTAAGTTGGACTTAAAAATTATGGACAGCCATTGGAGTCTTTAAATGAAATATATTCAAAAGCAGAAATTCAAGTATTTTAGACTTTTTATAAATTCCCCATCAAGAACATGAAATCTCCCATGATAATAGAACATATGAATGATTTGAATCAACATTTTATGCCTTTTGAAATTACTTTTACAAAATATTTTCAAAGATGCTAATGGCTGTCCATAATTTTTAAGTCCAACTTAGAGTTAAGTTCTACTTAGGATCTTTGTGAAACACCCCCCAGTTCCGGTCATGCGATTGCATTGTGAAAGAAACGTTGTGGAATCGATCAGAAAAGGTTGATCATCTAGCATGTAAGCATTGGTGTGTACTGCACGGTTCTGGAATCATCAAAATGATAGGAAATTTGACCCAGTCTTGGTAAAGTTACAATCACTGTACACAGAAAGATGTATATGGGACTACGCGACACGTGCGCGATATCTATCCAGTCAAGATAGATATAATAATTTACCAAATATATCAATTAGTAGGCGGTCTCCCGGCAAAATTTGTAGTATCACATATTAGTCAAAACATATTCTTTCACAAAATTGGTAATAAGAGCGTCCATTTCATTTTTTGAGAGGGAGGGGGGGGGGGGGCGTTTCCAAAACTGGTCTTTACGAAGATTTATTTACAGCGCAAAGATTTCCGAAAATAGCAAAAAAAAAATATTTATTTATGATATATATACAACTCTATAATCAAAATCAATTTCTTAGATATACAGATGGACAATTTTAAGAAGTACCTTTTCATGGCTTCCAAAAAACGTAAACTTGACATCAGTGCGTCTTTACTGTAAAAAATGAACTTTTGAAAGCTTGGACCATGTCTCAACTTGAACCTTGAAACGTTGAAGTGAAGACCGAGCTCAGTCGCTCCTTGAAGCTACCGCGCCTTTACCCAGAACACCCACAGCGCTTACAGTAAATGAGTATACAAATTACATAAATACATGTAAAGCCTCGGTCACAAATGTCATTACGAACTGCTACGAACGCCGTACGAACGATTTTCAGACAATGGAAATTCGGGAAGACAATAGAAAAACAAGGAGATTCGTACGAAATTATCGTTCGTACGAACCTTTGTGACCGTAGCATAATAAGAAAAACAGTCTTACAACTAATGCTATACGGTCACAAAGGTTCGTACGAATCTCCTTGTTTTTCCATTGTCTTCCCGAATTTCCATTGTCTGAAAGTCGTTCGTACGACGTTCGTAGCAGTTCGTAATGGAAATTGTGACCGAGACTTAAATTTCCAATATTTATTAATTTGTTATCATGGTTACTCCCCAAGGACCGTGTTCATCACTTACTTTATTGCACACAGAAAACTTCTTTTTAAAAAATCGATCACTTTAATTTAATATTTTTATACCTATACAAATATCAAGCTTTTTTTCTCACCGATTCCATAGCTGCGACGGCCATTTAAAGATGACCAACACAAGTTGGAAGTCGCATTTGGGTTGAACTCAAGTGAGATGCTTTTGACACGTAAAGCCTCGGTCACAAATACCGTTACGGGCTGCTACGAACGCCGTACGAACGATTTTCAGACAATGGATATTCGGGAAGACAATGGAAAAACAGGGAGATTCGTAAGAAATTATCGTTCGTACGAACCTTTGTGACCGTAGCATTATATTGACATGCTTAAAACGTGTAATTAAATTTCATAGATACACCAAAGAAAAATGCAATTTTTAAAATTTCTAAATTCATGTTCTTGATACGCTACGATGGTTATAGCCCTTGTGGTCATTATTACACCCACCACCAATTTAGGCCAAACAAGAACATTCTGATAGCTAAGGGTCCTAATTAACAGAAAACTTCATTGAAGAATGCGTTTCAGATTGTGAACTCCATTCTATGGTCTAATACTGCTATTAGGCCTACTTGTAAGAATTGTCATAGTACATGTAAACTGGTAATGTACATACAATGTGTTTTCCACTAGAAACGCGCATCCTGTAAAAGGAAACCAATTCATTTGGGAAAACATGAAATTGATCCTTTTTATGATTTCCTGGTCTATTTTGATATGTACAATTTGCTGTTAATTTGTTGATGTATTGATTCTATTCACATGGTTTACTGTTCACTCTGGTTTACTTTTGTTGACAATCTGATAATTTGTTTTGAAATAATACTTTGATTATAACAATGTGTAATGAAACCACTCTGTTGGGTTCAGCGAGTGTTTTCTGATATAATTGTTTTCATATATGAATCGACTGCTTCTCTTATTTGCATAAATGCATTTCATGATGTAGGCCTATGCTATGTTTGTTTTTCATGATAATCCATTTATGTTTGAATTCTATTTCGGTTAAAGATAAACTTGAGTTCTGGTAAAAAAAGAAAATGAATTCTCACAGAATCTAACGAAACTTACACTGAATGTTCAAGATTACAAATAAATGTCATGTGCCAAACAATTTTGGAAGAAAATGTATACTGGCTGAGTAATGAGCATAGAAAGATAAGGAAATCAGGGTAGTACTAGCCCCGACACCATGTGTATGGTCCCATATACATCTTTCTGTGTAAGTGATTGTTACTTTACCAAGACTCTGCCACATTTATGATGATTTTGATGACTCCAGAACCTTGCATTACACACCATTTAATACTTGCATGCTATATGATCAACTTTTCTGATCCATTCCACACCTTTTCTTTCACGATGCAATCGCATTACCAGAACTCAAGTTTATCTTTAACTACATGAAAGAATGATTTCTTTACACTGGGTGACGTTTTGTCGCACACGAAAGTGCAAAGAGAGGTCACACGTTTATCATACACGTTCTCCCTGTGTGATTTTCGACACATGTCACTCGTCACCGTGCATTTTAATGAGCCGTACGCGCGAAATTTGCAGGGAGTCTGCACGCGAAAATGTAAATTCCTGAAACCTACCGTAGTAGATTTAGAGCACCCCCTCCCCAATCGCTAAATAAAGAGAAAATGTTCGTCCCAAGTTCCCCCAAAAGAAAATAGGCCCAACCGCGTACCTAGAATTTCATTTTAGGAGGGGAGACCCCCCCCCCCCCCTTACCGCGCCTGGAAACCCATTCCTCTTGTTTTGATGTTGTTGTTGTCAATAAGAGCGTTCACACCTACAGAAAAAAAAGCTAGATTTGGTTGCGTTTGTGGACAGAAAAACTATCGTTCAGGTAAGGGGGTGGGCAGGATTGCTCTCGTCATTGATTTTCTTGTCACGTTCCATTTGTGCTCTCCTTTTCGTCTCTCTCCCTCTCTCTCTCTCTCTCTCTCTCTTTCTTTCCTTCTCTCTTTCTTTCTCGCTCTCTCTCTCTCTCTTTATTGTACCAAATTTCTTCTTTTAATGACTCATTTATTGTTTAATGGCTATCCTCGCTCGCGCATGAATGGTATGATATTAGTTTCATATCGCTTTAAAAAAGTTAATTGTATGTTTATTCTGATATATTAAAACTAAGTTTATATTAAACAGTTATTTGAAAAAGTCAACTATAAAAAAGTGTCCATTTTCCTTTTTATTTTTAATTTGCTGAGTGTACTATTGCTTATAATGTTTTACACAACTTCCTTATGAACTGGACGTTTCCTTTCATCAACAATCGAGAAATACATGTCTTAAAGGCATCGTTTAACAATGTTAAATCTGATATGCATGGCCCTGCGTGTTACCAGTGTCTGTGATAATGGTGTAATATTAAAGCCCTAAAAATATTGCGCTTCAAAATGATCATGAAGTGCCTCAATAAAGGAAAAATCTTTGAGTGACCGGTTTTACCATACTCATTTCCCCCAAAATACTGTAGTGTTATAAAAGCCATTAGGAAAACGAATTCTGACATTTCTAACTCCAATCATAGATATCTTGATAATTGGCTCGTAAAAGTCATGGGATACATGTATGACCTAAAGGTTTATAATTATAATTGCAGCATGAGCTTAATCCAGGATTTTTGGCTTGAATCTGAGGCAAAGTTAACCAATCCCTTTAAAGATAAAGTTGAGTCGGATCATGCGATTGCATTGTGAAATAAACGGCGTGGCGGAATCGATCAGAAATAGTTGATCATGTAGCATATAAGTATTGGTGTGTACTGCAAGGTTTTGGAGTCATCAAAATGATAAGAAATTTGGCCCAATCTTGGTAAAGTAACGGGCACTGTACACAGAAAGATGTAAATGGGACTACACAAACTGTGGCATAAAAGTTGGGCCTCATTTTTTTAAGCTGTTACTTGTCATATTGAGAATATTAAGGTATTTAAAGAGCCACGCTAGTCAGGGAACATTCTTTCTCTGATGTTCTTCCACATTTGCTTAATAACAATGATAATGCTCACAAATTATTTTTCACCACTACCCAGAATTCAACCCTTTGGTTTAAGTTATGGAATTAGCAAATGAAAGTACTCGGCAGTGACGTGACAAAGTTGCCGATTTGTTTCTGATGGATTACACTTTTTTATAAATCAGACTGTTTTTTTCTTTTTCCGGATTATCCTTAAAGCCCTTTAAATTATTGGGAATTCCAAATTCGCCAAAAAAAATGAAGGAAAATTTCACTTAAATATTATTGTATCATAATGTGAAAGAGAATGTAATTTAAGACAAACTTAGCAAAGACTCCCCTCCCCCAAAACAAATATTGAAAAAGAATACTTAATTTGGGTACGCAGAAAACCTAAATTCTGTATTCTTTTATCAATATTTGACTTGTTCTGAAAATCCTTGCAGAAATGTGTTTTAAATGACATGCTTTTTCACATTAGGATACATTTTAAGTGATATTATGCCATCAAAATGTTGGGCTCCTAGCACTTTTAAGGGGCTTTAACCAACTTAATTTGTCAACTCAATCTCAGCCGGTTAATTTTTCGCGCTCTTCGTTCCTTTTGCTTTCGCTTATATTGTCTGATTTCAAATGTCTGTTCATTCCTGTAATTTACTCTGATGAGTACAAGACGTAAAATTGTACTACGTCTGTTTTCGTTGCTATTAATTCTTCAACGTGTAGCCTACTTTCGCATGCTAGAGACACTGGTCACTTATGAATGACTATAACCATAAGAAGGAAGTCCAATTATTGGAGCCTCGATTAGTATCCGGTCTTTCTTATTTCTTCACGTGATCAAGATAGACAGTTGGTACGTTACCACGCTACCTTCAATACATGCTATTTCAATATAGGAATACCACAAGGTGATCGTTCATCATATACCCATAGGCAGTAATAGCCCTTTACATACAGCTCTACGAAGGTGTGGTAGAAATACATTTGGGAAATGCCTTTCCCTCCCTCCCCCCCCCCCTTTTTTTTATTTGGGGGGGGGGGGGACAAATGAATGTGGAAGGGAGAGAGAGAGATAGAGTATTTATCTTTCCGTTAGACCTGATATATGGTAAAGACATAGTTGTGAATTAGTGCGATTTATCAACACTTCCTAACCTTCTAATAATCTGCCTTATTTTCCGGTTTCAGGAACTGTATTAGTTAGTAATTGCATTTCCATGCCTCCACCTATTGGAAGTATGTGTTTTGAAACAATGCTGGCAGTGTGATTTTTGGTTTGATATGTTTTATTTTATGTATTTATTCATATATTTAGCATGAATTTTAATGTATTATAATTATGTTTTGTTTTTGTTTTTTGGAGGAGGGGGAGGGATTTAAACCCTAATTGACATGCTAAGTAAATTGATATTTCACATGTAAATGACTTGGTACATGTTCTTTTTGTTAAAATAACATAGTATTAAACATAGCAGCCTTAAAGATACTATGTCCCTTTTGCAGCCAACATCGAATTCTGTAGAACTTTGCAGGAATGATGAATATGTCATGTGTCCTATCTGTAAAATTTTAAAGTGAGTAGTGTCCTTATATCCACATTATGCAAGGAAACCCGTTTACTTGCTAGGTAATAACATACATAAAATGAGCTGTAAAGGGTATGAGCATTTGTCTACATCAATAACCCACTTCTTCTAATGGCCAAAATTACACTGATTGAATCTTTGCGCAGCATACAAAATACGACCATTCGGTACAATGGTCTGAAAATCAGACTGTTACTTGACATGTCGATTCGACAACTAATAGTCGTTATTTTCCCATTTAAAGATATTTTCAAGCCCCCTTTTTAAGGGAAGTTTTAAATTAGCATTGTATGCCGTTGGAATTTATTCTTTTCATTTGTTTGGCCTGCAAATGGGACATAGTACCTTTAAGGCTGAACAAATTGAGTTCACAACTTAAGAATAAACACGCCCATTGAAATACAATAAATTAAAAGCTCATTCGATCAACAAAGCATGAGGATTAAAAAATACTGGGTTAAAAAATTAAATAGCGATACGAACATAATATTATTATGCATGCATATATTGTTGCCTATATTCTTATTATATTTGACATCCATAACATACTCTGATAATAAAGAAGAATTTGCACCGGTTACGACCAGTAAAGTATAAGATCAGGGTTCCCTCTTAAAAAGAATTGCGATTCAATCGCAGCCTTAAATTAATCGCAACTCCTATCTCTTAAGTAAATGCATATAATTTAAAGTTGCGATTGGTTTGAATCAACGGCACCTCTTTTTCATAAAATGAAAAACACAGAGTACATTGTGTAATTAGCGTGATGTGTCATAAAACAGAGCAGTCTTTGCACAGCTGACGACCGTACCCACTCTCAGATAATTATTTTAAGAGTAATCCAACACCAAGGCAGCTGGACCATCCACCTGGAACACTCTACCACAACACCTCCGCCTATGTAGTACAGAAGACACTTTCAAAAAGAAACTTAAAACCCAACTCTTTCCATCTTGAATCCATAATGTACATTTTGAGTAGCTAAATTTCTTTTCGTTCATAATATCTAATTACTGTTCCTTGTTTAATTGTTATGATTTGTATGTTTCTTTTCTGTTGTATAGCGCTCTGATCAGTTTGTCTGCAGTACTAATAGCGCTCATTAAGAATATATTATAAGCATTATTATTATTATCCAAAGATGGGGTAAAATAGTTGTGCACTCGATCAAAAACGCAAACAAAGATTGGAATTAAAACAAAATAAAATAAAACAACGGAAAAGGCTCAATGAAATGAAGTGGTTGCATGATTGATAATATATTTGTAAAGCGCTTAGAGACATTTGTATTAAGCGCTATATAACAATAAAATATTATTATTATTATTATTGAATGTATGCACAACCAATATGAATGCTTGCTTGTCGTCTAGATCAAAATCAAATGTAACGACATTTTGATTGATGAATATATCCTAAAAAGTACATATAGCCGTTCTCATTGAAATGTAATTAAGAACATAAAGTTGTCGAAGTACCTTTTAAGCTATCTATGAATTTCAATAGGATCTGATCAAAAACTAGAAAGTTATGCTCATTCTTTTCAAACGTAGCATTTTTCAAATGTTACAAGAATAGTGCGTTGAACAGCATACGTGCACAATAAGCGCAAATGCCTGGCTCCTGATCATTTCGCGGCAAGCACTTATAGATTAAAGCTAATCTTAAGCTCTGGTATGGGAATCGAATTTCAGAGAAAATTGCTATGATTTATTCTGGGTTGTTTATGCTGCAGTAGATCGGTTGTTTGAACCAGTCAAATAAAAACAAACGCACAAAAACTTACTTGGCATCATCTTCGATAAACTCCCATTTCCACATAATGACCTGTGTTCAGCCAAGGTGTCGGGCCTACTTACCCGGATTTCCTTATCTTTTTATGCTCATTACTCAGCCACTATACTTTTTCTACCGAAATTGTTGGGCGCATGTCATTTATTTGTAATCTTGAACATTCAGTGTAAGTTTGGTTGGATTCTGTGACAATGTATTTGTCTATATTTATCAGAACTCAAGTTTATCTTGAACCACAATTATTGCAACAAAGAGGGTGTAAATAATGAATAATTTATGTAATTTACACAAAAATTAAAGATTTTAGCGCATATAGTATTTATTTGGTAATAGCATAGCGGCCAAAACAGATAAAATGCGACATATAGAGCAATGTTCATAGATAGAATAGGTATTCATACAATAATTGTTCAGTGTTTGCTGCCTAACTTGAAAATTAAAATATTAAGCGTAGAATAGGTAATACAGATATATTTTCAAACAATGCTTGGATGCTTCCTATAGTACATTGCTCCCGTCATAATTTGTATAATATGAATAAGTTGAGCAAGCTGGGAGTTGGGAGATCCATCCAGGAAGGTTAGGAGATACTGCCACAAACAGCATTCCCCACAAAGGGATGGCACAACAATATTAAAGTGATAGAGTAGTAACAACTTATGACAACATTTGGACTAGATCCAGCGTATTTATTATGACACCTTGTCTCCAACGATTTCTTTTTTCATTAATCAAATGAAGGAGAGAAAATATTTGCTCAGGGAATGCACCTGAACATCAGAGGCCACATGTAACCACTATAGATTTCGGAATTTAAATAAATTGAGCCTTCAAAGATTAGGAGTTAAGTTGAAAGGAAGAAAATGGCAGCGTGGTAAAGCAAAATGGAGATGGTTCTACAAAATAACCTGAATTCCTCGTTTCCCGTTCCCTCCCTCCTCTTTTCGACCCACCTCAATTTTGTATCATTTTGACATTTCACTCTAACATGGAATGAGAAAGAATACGAGGACATTTTGAACATTGGGTTCACAAAAAATAATTAATGTAATACAGTGTTCGTCTTGTTTTGAGCCACCGTGGTGCATGTATAAACGTAAATGAATTAAAAACATTTTTGATGAAAATTAATGGCCCAAAAGCATTTCTATATACAAAAATAATATCAAGGATGTAATTATTAGAAACCCCCTCCTCATTGTTTTAAGACAAATCAGGACAAGGAATCCATATTTTTGCATGAAATACGACAAACAAAGATACGAACTTACCTATAGTTTAATCCCACTACTTAAGTCAAGAGCCAGGCCCTTCGCCGCACCTTCCCATACGGTGGCTAACAAGCAAATGCAACAAAATATTGCAGTGGGTGCGTGACACTCGCTCTGTGTTTAGTCCGTGTGTTTAGTGTTTAGTTTCAGTTTCAGCTTCAGTCAATTTATTTTTAATTTCACAATTCACATTATACAAATGTTACAATATAAAATAATTAATGTAAATTATAATCACCCTCAAGGGAATTAGAAACATGTTACAAATTTAGTTATTGATTGAGTTATTTAACAGCTTTTACAAGAAGACGAATATATTTATTTGAGAGTGAGATATGACCAGACCTTTAAAAAAAATGCAAAGCTTTTAAAGAATAGATTCCGTACAAAGTATGATGAAGAAGATCGTCGATAAATTTACATGGCGCAATGAGAAAGATTAATGCAATATAATATGGTAGGCCGGAGTTTTAAATACTCAACAAAATTATATATATTGAAAAAGAATTTTTATAAGAAAAATATTTTAAAAATACACCATGTATATAAATAAAAAACACGAGACAAAATCTGTTCATTTTGTTAAAGAGCATTTACATATATAAATGTACATGATACATATACCGTCTCAATACATTCTCAATACCTACTTAAACCTACACATGATCCACACAATTAGGATTTGTATTGATTCAAGAAAAAAGCTTTAGGAATTTAAAGAAGTTGATTGTTTAAGTTTGGTATTATTTCAGAATTTAGGTCCAGTAAACATCAAAGTTTTATTGGAAAATAACGTTCTTGTACAAGGTAAATGTAGCAAATTTTTTTTGTCTAGTGGGGTAAGAGTGAATTGTACTAATTATTGTGAATATTGATATTAAAGCATCAGGAAGTTCATTTGTTGACGATTGATACATAAGAATACCTATGTTGTAATAAAATAGATCGTCAATATTGAGAAGCTTACCGTAGCAGAATAACAGGTCAGAATGTGAACGAAAACCAGTGTTGTTCTTATAATAATAATAATAATAATAATATGTCTTGTTTAACCAGGGTAGCCTCATCAGTATTCATACTGTTCTCCCTGAAGGCCCTGCAATCATATATTATCACCCCGGTCATCGGATTCAGGCTTACCCGCACACAATGTATGCACATTCTCCACTCCCTTGGGAGCATTCCAGCCAGGCGTCATTTTTACATGCGCACACTTGCTAATCTAAGCACATTAGCTTTCGCATCCTACCGGGTACCCATTTTACACCTGGGTGGAGAGTGGCAAATGTAGATCAATGTCTTGCCAAAGGACATTAATCCGTACTATGCGTTTCTGTTTAGTTAATATTTTAGTAGATTGTGTTGTATACATGATTGTGACCCCAAACAGTCAAACGGCAAGGCCATAACGGACATAAGGCAATACAAGAGCACAATGAAAGAAGTTAGTTATAAAATGGAAAAAGAGGCCCGGCTGTTTGGAGAATTTTTGGCATTATGTTTTTTTGATAAGAGAATGTCATTTCTAAGAAGATACACGTTGTTTCCACATTTTAAAATCGCTCTAAACTTACTTTCTAGGCATTTCAGAAATGGGGGTTTGGGTCTTTTTAATTTTATTATTTTTAATTGGAATTTTTCCAAAAAATATAAAAACTGCTGTGTGACAACATTTCCCTATTCTTTTTTGAATAAAATGTTGAAGATTATTTCTTTGAAAAATAATACAGAAAATGTCTTGTTTATAGCTATTGTGCATGGACATTTAAATGAATAATATGTATATCATTCACACACACATTAAATATTTTAACACATTTAGCATAGTGGTTGTAACAAATTTAATGTGTTTTATAATTGACCAGAGACCTGAAGACCTTTAAAGCAATGTTCATAGATGGTTAGGCATCATACAATTAAATATGGGTGTTTGTTGTCTAACTTGAAATTAAAAGTCGAAGCGTAGAATAGGTAATACAGTTACATTTTCAAGCACAGATTGGATGCTTCCTACAAGTATTGCTCCCGTCATAATGATTTAAATATGAATAAGTTGAGCAAATAAGTAAATCGTAATTTCCTTTAAAAACCTTTTGCTCCTTATTATTACAGCATTATATGCAATAACTAACTAAAAGGGTTTCTAACTCTATTTTCTAGGAAATTACATATAGATCTACCTAAATTACGTTGCATATTTGATATCTATTTTCTAAGATTGTTTGGTAGAGGCCTATGTAGCTGCTAAGACATTTCTTGTTCTATTTTTATTTTCATTTTCTAACTGATTATACTTAACTTGTCAATAGTTTTCGTAGATCCGCTTATCCATCGATGTATTTTTTATCAAGATGTATGCATATTTTTCCCCTCTTTCCGTTTTTCCCTTATAGTGTTTGTTTTTTACCTATTTATGTTGTTTCTATTTTTACCGCTTACACAAAAGTACTATTTTCCTTTCAAATTTGTATTTGTCCTTCTTCATGCAGGACCATTATGTCAAATAGCCTGCGAGCTGAACAATGTTATCCTGTTAAAAGATGTTTTAATAAATAGAAATACAACATTTCGCTTCTTGTATACTTTAAAGATATTTAAAGGATATATTCATGACATTTAGTAAATAACAAGTGCCCCTATTGATTTTCACCAAGTTGGAATAACTTCAATATAAAGGTTTGTCATGAAATGCAGAAGTGACAGATAGTCACGTTCAGTATGAACTGATGCTATTCAACAGGCTATTTTGTAACTTTTGAAATAATACATTAAGATTCAAACATTTATAGGCCTACCATTTTAGTTTCAGTTCAAAATACTTGCCAAAATTCACAGGAAGGTTAGGAAATACTACAATATACAGCATTCCCCACCAATTAATGGCACAAAAAAGTGATGACAAAATTTGGACTAGATCCAGCCAATAATGACAACTCGTCTTCAACGATTGTGTTGCAATAACTTTCATTAATCAAACGGAGGAGAGAGAATGTTTGCTCGGAGGTTATTGATAATCCGTACTATGCGTTTCTGTATTGTTATTATTACAGTAGTCTGTGTATTATATTGTGACCCTAAACAGTCAAACGGCAAGGCCATAATTGATATAATGCAATAAAAGAGCAGAGTACAATGAGAGCAGTAAGTTGTCAAATGGTTAAAGAAGCCCGGCTGTTTTGGGAATTTTTGAGAGGATTTTGGGTAATATAATTTTTGCAAAGAGCATGTTATAACTAAGAATAAACGCGTTATTTTACAATTTTAAAAATGGCTAACTTAGTCTTTTTCAGGCATATCAGAAATTGGCATCTGGGTCATTTTAATGATTTCTTTTTTAAATGGGTATGTAAAGAGAATGTATCCAAACTGTTTGTTTTTATAGAATATTGGATATATACTGCAGAAAATGTAATGTTTATAGCTATTGTGGACATATAAACTCTTTTATTTCACAAGCCCTCCACATAAGAAGCTGTTACCTACATTTGATTTTTTTAATGGACGTTTTCGACAGCGATTGACCTTGATCACATAATTATCAGTGGCAAATGTTTGATAAAGCTCCAAGCTATTTTATAACGTATTTCAGATATGTATCGAGAAGTTGAATGTTATAGGTAGAAATAACACGGATTGCTTTAGAAAAGGCATATGCAACCCCATCAACATAAGATTCTCTGCCAGTCCCAAATTAAACTAGCCTTATATATTATGCTTGTAAGTGAAAAGTGGCCCTTTTACATAAGTGGCATTAGTTCTTGCATTCTAGTTTCCTTACCAGTAGCTTATAATGATTTTTTTTAAAACATACAAAACGTGCATGTCTGTATAATTTTAAGTGCACTAATTTCTTGTAAAGCTCATTGAGATTTCATTGCTATATCATTCTGCTCTATTATTACCCCCCACCCCCTTCCCATATGACTACAATATCTCCTTTCATCCTTCTCTTTCCCTTTTAAATTACAAGCCTATTTTATTTTGAGAACGAATAAAATATCCTCCTACTTTATATGTATAATATGTAAACTGAAATATAAGTCTTGTACATTTCCTTTACACCTTTTTTTCTTTCTTCTTCAATTGTACGCGTGTTTCTTCTTTGGGTTCTAATTGCATCTCATTCGTCACATTAGTGAGGATTTCTTACAAACCTCTACGATCATTATTTTATAGTACCCTGTGCTGATATCATATACATACACTGTTGGTCATAATGGTGGAATAATTATTTTTACCCCAATTTTTTTAATTATTTTGACAATGATTTATTCCTAATAGATCTAGATAATAGTATACATTCTCAGATTTTATTGAATGACAATTGGGGAGTGTTTGTTTTGCGTGAGATGGGAGATGCTGCTGTAAGTAAGTACTTGAGAACTTGTTAGCCGCTGCAAGTAACAGGTCTTAAAGGTACTATGTCCCATTTGCAGGCCAACAAAATGAAAAGGTAAAATTCCAATGGCATTTGAAAGATAATACTAATTTAGAACTTCCCTAACAAACGTGGGGCTTGAAAATGTCTTCAAGTGGGAAAATAACGACTATTAGTTCTCAAATCGACTTAGGAGCTATAGAGCCAATAAGTAATAGTCTTGATTTTCAGACCATTGTACCGAACGGTCATTCGTTTTATGCTGCGCAAAGATTCAATCATTTAATTTTGGCCATCACAAGAAGTGGGTTATTGATGTAGACAAAATTAATGGTCATGTACCCTTTACAGCTCATTTTAAGTATGTTATTACCAAAGAAGAAAAAAAGCCAGTCACTCACTCAATAGTGTCTGACAGTGAAGTCTAGCAAGTAAACGGTTTTCCTTGCATAATTTGAATATTAGGACACTGCTTACGTTTAAATTTCACAGATAGGACATACATAACATATTCATAATTCCTGCAAAGTTCTACAGAATTTGAGGTTGGCTGCAAAAGGGACATAGTACCTTTAACATATTTAAAGTGAAAGGTTATAAATGTGAATTTGAGCAATTACTTAAGCTACACATTTTACTTATAGCTTATGCTTTTACTTAAAACTTTTACTTTTAGTAATAACTTAACTTTATTAATACGGCTTATTGTTTGTGGTTTCATTTTTTATGGACCGTTATTAATCTTGGGCTGTCAACAATACAGTAATAAAATGACATTTTAATTGTAGTCCCATATTTTATTAGAAAATCAAAACGATAACACAGAAAACATTTTGAAATGGGTAATCAGTACTTGCAATTGTATTTCAGTAGTAGATTAGGATAGACATATCTGAAGGGATTATATTTAAATGTAGGCCTACTTTCAGTTTGAACTCAGTTTTTTTCAAAACATAATTTAATCAGGTGTTATGGTAAGGATTGCTAACAAACATGACAAACTACATCATTCTTGAACTCGAATAGTATAACCCGCAACTTTCGAGTTTTTTCTGATCGAGTGTTTTGAGCTTGCTATATAATGGTGCTCAGCAGCTGTTAAATCATATGATGTTCTCGTCCCTCAGACACCCCTTGTCGACGCATGCGCGAAACGTGGCGCATCAGCGCTACTTCATATTTTACTCCATTGTCTCATAGAACAATATCATTATCATATACACAGATTTTACAAAATGTCATGAATTGGAAATAAAATGAAAGTTCTTTTCATTTCAGTAAAATATAAAATTGGCTTTCTTTCTAACGAAATAATTAGGTAACGATAAACAGAGTACTTAAATAATTAATTCAATCGAATTATTGATGGTATCAGAAAATAATTTTGTTTAAAGCCTACCTCAGTATTGAGTCAATCACCCTTCTTGTCTTTTGTTAAGTTTTATTTTCCCCTCTGACACCTGATTTGATGTCTGTTGTACTCACAGATCTCGTCCTTGTAGGGAAGACAACTCTTATCCCTGATTCTGACACTGTCACAACATCTATTAAAGCTTTATCTCCGTATTTCACTCTTCTCGCTTTTCTTTTATATAGAGTATTCCTAACATATATTGTTTAGCGATAACGTGCGCACAGTTCTTTGTCAAGCAGAGGAATTCAATAGGAAGAAGAAGAAGGAGGAAAACGAATTCTTTAATGTGTTAATTAATATTGTCGCAGTTAATAGTAGACCAGACAAACTTAAAAAAAAGCTCTAGAAAAAGATTACATGGCATTGTGGGGTAGTGCATGGCATCCATGTTAAAGCTCTTCCAAAAAAACTAAGGAGTGGGATAGGGGTGGATACCATGCGCCGTTTTCACTCAAAAGTATTTACAAAATTGGCTCAAAATTCGAAAGAAGTAAAAATTCATGATTTTTTTACCAAATATGTACTTTAAAAACGTTACATCCGACACTGACAAAATCCTGGATCCGCCCCTATACCGTAATGCACACAAAGAAATAAGAGTGCAATATTATTGTGCAGATTTGCATCAATTATTTGGCGTTTTTGGCAGAGGGTGCTGCTATAAAGGAGTTTACAGATACAATCTGCGCATGGGCAGATAAAGGTCATTTGTACCAAAATGGTAAAACCCACACTGAGATGAATACTGGATATGCGCTCATGAAAGTTATGTAACATTCTTCATTTATGCACCAACGGTACATTCTGTGATACGCAGGTGGAAGTATTCTTTTCAAGAGGTCAAACAAAAGGTATTCATGAATCACATCTAGGACTTTGGCAGTTATTATTCTAAGATGCTCAAAGTGGAACTTTTCCATGTGTAAAAGATCTGTGGCCAAGATATTTGGGGTCTTTTGTACCATGTGCTATCTGTAAACTCCCTTATTGTAGCAGAATTGTACCTTTATTTCTATTTAGTGTGTACCCCTCCCCCCTCTCCCCATTCAGCCCTAGGTAGAATACGAGGAAGTAACCCCTAGATATATTTGCAACTTAACTCGAATCTAACAGCATGACAATACAAAGAGCTAATTAGTTTGTTTTCCTTTGTATTAAGAAAACCTAGTAATTGCCCCCTGCACGGAAGTGACCAATTTGGACACATCTCCGTATCATCAAGTCACAGTCAGGGTCATTACGTGCGGAAACGGAAGAAAGACAATAATTATTGTACTTTAGAGGTTTCTTTCTGTAACAAGCAAAGACAAATAATCAGGGGAGAGGTGTGGGGGTCATCACCTTTCCTGGCTTTTTATAAGAAGCACCCCAAAACAACCAGCAAAAATATATACAAACACTTATTGTTATTTATAATATAGCGTTTTTAAAGATAAAGGTGAGTTCTGTTAATGCGATTGCATCGTGAAAGAAAAGGTGTGGAATGGATCAGAAACAGTTGAACATGTAGCATGACTTATATTGGTGTGCACTGCAAGGTTATGGAGTCATCAAAATCACAATAAATTTGGCCCAGTCTTAAAAGTAACAATTAGCACTGTACACAGAAAGATGCATATAGTACTACACAAATGGTGTCGGGGCTAGTACTACCTTGATTTCCTTATCTTTCTATGCTCATTACTCAGCCAGTACACATTTTCTTCCAAAATTGTTTGGCACATGTCATTTATTTGTAATCTTGAACATTCAGTGTAAGTTTCGTTTGATTATGCGAGAATTAATTTTCTTTTTTTTACCAGAACTAAAGTTTATCTGATCCCAATCACACAGAACTAGTTCTCACTACGTTCTGGAAAATGTTGCCAAAACGGGCTCAAACTGTGTGCGAACGGAGTTGAGCGTAGTACCAACTGTTTACGATCTGTTTACGAACTTCGTGGACGGGCTCGGACTTGCTATACGGGAGAGTGCTCTAGAACTTTGAGCCTGTTCAAAATTTTCCCCGTCCTGTAATTGGACGGAGTCACAATGTACTTTAAACGAGGAGGACGTACTACAAACGGACTGATTGCCGTACTATAAACGGAATTGTCGAACTTCGATCCTACTTGGAACGTGTAACAACGTGCTGTGGTCGAGCATCAAGTCGCAGCAGTATAAGCCCCCATCACACCAAACTAGTTTTCACTACGTTCTGGAATCATCCTAGAAAATCTTTAAATCGGGTTATGGTCGGGGTATAATGTGTAAATAATGTCTATAATACGAATCTAGATCGGTCTTAATTAAACAGTCCCCAATACGTCCATCTCGTCTGTACCCCGTCCACAGTCAGTCATATCAAGTTCAGATTGGGTAAATATGCCATTTCCAAGCAGTCCAAGCCCGTTCTTTATCAGTTTAAACCAGTTCTTAACTAGTTCTACCTCGTTCCCAATACGTCCAAACCATTGTAACTAGTTTGGAGACAGTTCAGCTCGTCCTCGTGATCTCGTTCTTAGTGCGTTCGAACGCGGTCCTAGCACGTCCTGAGCCAGGGCGTGGTAGGACCGCGTTCGAACGCACCGAGGGGTATAAAACCCCAGCGCGTTCTTGCCATTCCTTATTCAGGCGCGTAGCCAGGGGGGGCGGTGGGGGCGGTCGCCCCCCAAAAAAAAACGCCGGCCAAAAAAAAAAAGAGAGAGAAAGAGAAGAAAAAAAGGAAAGAGGACGTAGGAAGAAAGAGGGAAAAAGAGTCGAGAACGGTACAACGAATCGTCAAAGCTTCCGCGCTTCGCGCGGGAAGGGGGGGGGGGGGACTGAGTTTAAATTAAGGATTAAGAGTCGGGAAAGGTACAACGAATCGCTTTCTTTCTCTAATAATTTAATGAAACGTCAAAGCTTCGCGCGAGAGGGGGGGGGGGGACAGAATCCAGACAGGGATTAAGAGTCGGGTAAGGTACAACGAATCGTCTTCTTTCTATAATTATTTAATGAAACGTCAAAGCTTCGCGTGAGAGGGGGGGGAGGGACTGAATTCAGACGAGGATTATGAGTCGAGAAAGGTAGACCGAATCGTCTTCTTTCAAAGCTTCCGCGCTTCGCGCGGGAAGGGGAGTGAATACAGATAAGGATTAAGAGTCGGGTAAGGTACAACGAATCGTCTCCTTTCTCTAGTAATATAATGAAACGTCAAAGCTTCGCGCAAGAGGGGGGAGGGACTGAATTCAGACAAGGATTACGAGTCGAGAAAGGTAAAACGAATCGTCTTCTTTCAAAGCTTCCGCGCTTCACGCGGGAAGGGGGGAAACTCCCCCCTCCCTGCACCCACCCCCCTAGGAAGCGCGCTTCGCGCGCCCTTAAAGTGATTCGCACGCTTCGCGTGCTCACTACCGCCCCCCTTAAAATGAAATCCTGGCTACGCGCTTGTCCTTATTCCCGTTCAACTGCAAATGGAAATGGCAAATTTACCACTTTTTTATTGATTTTTGTCATTGATTTTTCTCTGTATGCATATTTACAATCTTAATTGCATCATTTTGTTTTTATTTGCACATCATGTCAGGCGCGTATTAAGTTAATTAGTAAACCAGCCAAGACACCATTTTGTTTACTTTGGACAGCATTTTGGGGTTAATGCATGGCATCCAGGCTAAAACTCTTGCGTACATACAAAATAATAACATAGGGGTGGATGCCACGTGCAATTTTTTTAATTAAAAATTTCATATTTTGCTCAAAATTTGAAAGAATGTCAAAATAGATAATTATTCATCTATGACCGAATACTGGTTTCTGATAAAAACGCTCCAATTGATATAATTTTCATCGTGAATTTTAAGTAATAAACCTGTTTGAATAATTTTTGAAAATTGGATATTAAACACATTATGTGTAGCGCAATGAAACATAAAAGTGTGACTTACTCAGAATATGGGGTTATTAACACTTACCATAGTTCAAAGTTCTTAAACACCATAAACCTGTCCATCGAAACACTTTTTCTTGATTAAATCTATTATATAATCATGTTTTCATGCCACATAAAAAGAAAAAAGTTATCAGATAATCATTGTGATGGATAAGACATTTTTTTAGCTGTCCCAGATGAGTTGATGTTTTGTTACAGGATGCACATTTTTTTGTGGAAAACACTCTGTACAAGTACATCTATACAATGTACATGTACCGTATATGGCAATCTTCACAGGTATTAGCAATATTAGACCATGGGCAATAATCGAAAAAAAAATCCCCCCCCCCCCCCAAAAAAAAAAAAAAAATTCAGCATTTCTGGTAGGATCTTCAGCTATTATAATGTGCTTTTGTTTGCCCTAAAATTTGTTGTAGCCTGGTAGGTATGACTAGTTTGACTTTTACCATTGTAACAATACATTCGGATTCTAGAAAAAGTCATATATTTGTCATTTAGAAAGTTAAAAACACATTGAAAACATGTCGATATGTGTATTTAAAGCTTCTCACTTGATCACACTGCAAGTTGTTACAGTGTCAGTCATATTTACAAGTTGCTGTTGCTATGGACAAAGTGATGACAAATTGTTATTTGTTTCTAAAGTATCTGAAACTAATATTGTTGAATAGTTTTTTTTCATATGTATTCGCAATTATGATCTTCTGTTTGATAGGACCCTCAGCTATCGTAATCTGAGTGTTTGCCTTAAAGGGGGATGTGTTATAAGCACTACAAAATTTAGCCCCTAAAACACTTCTGCTTTCGAGATAAATGGAATATAAAAATTTACCGGTGCTCCCGGTAAATTTTAATAAATTTCAAATAGCGCCTACGGCCATACAATGGTAGCTGCGACCATGAAAATCTCAGAATATGTAGTTGTGATATATAATTTCCGAACGGGAATAGCCAATCGGTCGATTTGAGTCAAGAAACATTTGAGTCAAGAAACATAGCTTTATTGATATCTTGACCTTGAGAGGGAGCTATACAACGTAAAGAGTTTATTATTTCCAATTTGTCAGGAAAGAAATTTATTTGTTTCGCTCTCTGGTCTGGAGTGTTCTTTGTTAAGGTCAGGTGAAGATGTTAAGGTCGGATGTTTTCTTTTCAGGCCAAGATGTATTGTTCCTTATGAATAGGCCTGGGGAAGTCATTAATTCAGTGTACATATTTTATCTGTTGTTTGGCACACATTTAGGAAGCTCTTTTCAATACAAGTATTTTCCTTTGTAAGATCATTTCCTCTCCAAATATTTGTAGTCATGTTTTTAGAATTTACTTAGTAACCGTAGGGTATATTAAGAGGTGGATTTTCTGCACTATGATCGAGGAGAACCATCTAAGCTATAATAGACTTAACGTCATGTTAGAAGTCGGCAATTAAAGTCAATATCTGAGGGTAATTCCACGTCGGGACGAGAGGCTAGCTCAACTGCCACCCGGTTCTCCATAGCTTTCGTCGGGGCCTAGCTCTTGTCTGGGATCGGGACGCACACCATCGTATCTCAGTCTGCGGAGGCCAA
Source organism: Strongylocentrotus droebachiensis (assembly GCA_035222895.1). NCBI lineage: Eukaryota > Metazoa > Echinodermata > Echinoidea > Camarodonta > Strongylocentrotidae > Strongylocentrotus > Strongylocentrotus droebachiensis. The sequence goes on along the minus strand of JAVYIG010016295.1, from coordinate 4,579 downwards.
GAATCCGGGGCGACTACCGGGGCCAAGTGGAGCAAAGACGCCGTCTGCGGAGGCCAGGGCCAAGTGGACGACACGAGCTGTGACCGGCGTCGATGTCAGACGGGAAACTACCCATCCAGAATTATTTGTTAAAGATAAGTTTAATTACATACTGTATTATTACTGAAGCCAAAACAAAGTGTGTGAAACAGGAGAAATGATTGAAATTAAACGTTACAATTTAATTTTAAATTAACAAGCTCTATTTCCCTTTATTTTGTGTGTCCGTAGCAATAATAAAAAATAAAAAATAGTCTCTCACGTGACACAATTTCATAACTTTAGACTCGATTTCAACCGCGACAACGATCACTAAATATTGTAGGATTGCATATGCTTCCAATATGTTCATTTGAACGAAATTCATGACCCATACCAAAACTGTATATCCTTTAAAGTAAGTGATGGACACGACCGCTAGCCCGTTAACATGGTAACAGATCAGGAAATATTTGAATTGTAGAAAAATATTATAATTTTTGGTTTACAACATGAAACAAATGGTAATCATCGAATAATCTACGCTGACCGTTGGACTATAATAACAATTAATAGGTTATTTGAAGCCACATTATTGTAAAAAAGAAAGCCGTTGTCATGGGAACTGAATATTAGAGAAGCTGACATCTTTGAACCAAAACAGAAATGTAAATAATCAACATATATAAAACAAGACGGTAATATTCATAATGATGATAATGATAATAAAAACAATATTAAAACAAATAATCAGACCAATTTATATAGCGCAAGTATTATGTTAAATGTATCTCTGTAGGTAAGAGTGATACAAAATTGCTAGTACCTAATTAACCCAATTATAAGGAGTAATTCAGAAGTGGTTCTAGAGAGGAAAAGATTGATTACTAATGCTATAGAACTCCCTCCCCCTCCCCCCCCCCCCCAAAAAAAAAAGGATAAAATAAACCGCTACTGATGTCACCACTTTTTTATTGACTTTTGTTATTGATTTTCTCTGTATGTATATTTACAATCTTAATTGCATTATTTTATATTTATTTGAACAACATGTCAGTCAGGTGTGTAAGTAGTAGTAAACCAGCCAAGACACGATTTGGTTACTTTGGACAGCGTTCACTGTCTACACTTCAAAGTTTGCTGTTCCTACCATCGTATTTTGAAGTCCGAAAAAAAGCTCACCTCTTCGATTGGCTGTTCTTTGATGTTTAAACTTCGCTTAAAGAAGAACTATTCGATAATGTACTGGTGAATTTTGTGCAAATCAAGATGGCGTCTTAATGTATATCGTATCATCGAAACTAAACCAAACCTGACAAATGACACATTTGGTAATTTAATTCAATGGTTAAAACCCCTGAGCATCTGGGGTCTCAACCCCGTGGACCTCACGCCAATAGTGTCCTGCCAGTGTCACAAAAAGGTATCAAAATGTTCATCTGACCATAATAAAATGCCTATTAAAAACCCCTAAGTTTCAGGGACTCCACCCCTCGACCCCACAGGGGCCTAAGGCGGGCCCCTGCATGCTTGTCTGACCGTTATAATATGCCTAAAACCCCTGAGCTTCTGGGGGCTCTGCCCATGGATCTCACACAATTCGTGACCTGCCAGTGTCACAATAAAGGTATAATTGTGCTCATCTTACCACAAATATTGCCAAAACCCCTGAGCTCCGAGGGCTTCGCCCCTAGACCACACGCCAATTCGTTACCTGCCAGTGTCACAAAGAAGGTATAAAATTATGCTCATCTGACCATAAATTGATGTTTAAACCCCTGAGCTTCTGAGGGCTCCGCCCTCTGGAACCAACACCAATTTGTGTCCTGCCAGGTGTCACAAAAAAGGTATAAAATACGCTCATCTCACAATAATTGAATGTATAAAATCCCTAAGCTTCTGGGCTCCGCCCCCTGGACCCCACACCAATTCGTGTCCTGCCAGTGTCACAAATAAGCTATCAAAATATGCTCATCTGACAGCAATTAAATGCCTATACCCCCTGAGCTTCTGGGGGGTCCACCCTTTGACCCACGTCGAGAAACGTTCAGCCATGGAGATAAAATCTCCATGGTTCAGCCTAGCACCAACTCCATCCAACCTAGCTGTCAAATATAAAACCCTTTCACGCAATGTTGTTCTGTCTAAATTGAAATATTCCCTACCGTTTAACTTTTTATTCATACTGTATAATATTATGTTACTGCTAACCTACTGTAATTTAATGAGGGTGAATTCCAAATGTCTGAATGATTAAATTCTAAGATATCTTTAAAAAAAATAGGCGATACGTATTTTTACTGGTTCACAGAGCCATCTATCCACATATACATATCAATGGCACTGCTGGTTCAGAGATCACAACGCCCCCTCGTGTTTTTTAAATTAAATTTCTTCAACATTTCGGATATTGACTTTTTACATGACATTCATGTGACGCGTTTTGACGCGTTTTTGTTTGTAAAAACGCGTCGAAACGCGTTATATGACGCACATAAACCTAGGTTTGTCGACTTAACCACCTTTGTGAATTCGGGCCGACATGTTTTGTCTTTACCACGGCCTATTGCCTCCTGCTCTTACTGCCCTTTTAAAGAAAAACAAAGACGTACATTCTTATCCAACAAATAAATGTCACCAATCCAATCCCAAAACCGCTGCGGCACATAAATCAATATTATTCATAGTGGCCCGGATATAAATATTATGGAATTTCCTGCCTTTGGATCAAATGACTATATATTCAGAGTTTGCATTCAAAGTAGAATAAAAGTGAAAGGAATGCTGTTCTCCCGGCCAATATACTGTTTAATCATGAATGTATAAGTCTCCTTGATTAGCAATGATATGTGCAGACAATCCTTCCTGGTGCATTTATCTGTAACGCCTTCTTACTTCACCCCCCCCCCCTCCCCCTCACTTCACCCCAGAATCTGGCCTATTTAATTTTGATCTCCACCACACCAACGCTATACCTCCCCTATACCAGCCGATGATGGCGTGATCATTAAATTAGGACGCCGCCCGGCTGCGTCTTATTTTTCCGTACCACGGCGAGGCCAGATTGAGCTCCCGAGGTAAACCTGCGCATGCGCAATCGCAAAGGAAACCAGCGCATGCGCACGTGGAATCCGGTAGGGCGACTAATAGGGTGATAGTAATTATACAAATCAACCTGGCATCAACTCATCGTCAGCTCAATCGGTAAGGACAGCGTGTTACTAATATAACTTTGGAATTGACGTGAGGGTTCAAATCTCAGTTTATTTAGTTTTTTTGCCTTTATAAATAGTGAGGCAAAGCAACAAATAATCAAAGTACTTGATACTTGATGAAGTAATCCCTGAAGCAGCTTTTCCAAGCTATACTGGGATGGGATGTGTTGTGACAGCAGGTGCAGGTGCAGACAACAAAAAGGGTGTATAATTTCTTTATACAGTAAAACAGTGACGTGCGAGTAAAAAATCATGCTGCTATATGGTTTACAGCATTCTGGAACCTACAGGAGGTTCCAACCCTCTGATGACAGGGAGGGCGATCATCTGGAAAGCAGCAACTGTTGGGGTAGTAACTGCTGTGGCTGGTAGTTGATTCCAGATGCGAATGGTGCGGGGGTAAAATGAGTACTTGTAGGAGTCTATTGTTGCCACAGGAACAGAGAGCTTGAGTGTGTGGTCTCTTCTGCTGATGTATGTAGCTTTAGTTATGAGGTGAGGAAGACAAATGTTGACTAGCTGGTGGTGTATTTTAAAGAGCATGGTGCTTGTTTTGTTTGTGACCTCTTTGCAAGCTCTCATAGCTTGTTATGTATGAAAATGAGTTCATACTGGAATCTGGCCTCGCCGTGGTACGAAAAAATAAGACGCCGCCCGGCTGCTAATTTTTTATTCCGGCTGGGCTGGTGAGCATAATTATGAGTTTGTTGATAACGCCATCTTGGACGGCTTGAATCAAGTGTTGGGGGAATTATAGAGGACCGTGCAGATTCTGGACTACCAGGTGGCATGATGGGCTATTGTTTAAGGGGAGGAAGGGAATATATGCGTATATTGACGATAACGGTAGAGATGTGGGTCTACAAAGTTTGTACAAACTATGTTTTAGCTATGGCGTACTGTTTTTGTGATGTTGATTATTCATGCCGCTAGAGTATTTTGCATCTACCCTCTATAACAAATTATTTGATTGCTTACATTAATGTTCGTCACATTTTGAGCAATGAGATGATAAGTTTATATCCCACCCATTATCCAAGGGTGCTGGAGCGTCTTACAAAGTGGAGGGGGCACCAACAAAAAAGGGATATTTTCTGTAAAAAGGGGGCACCTACAAAGGGAAACCTCAAAGTGAAAATAAGACATTTTTAGACATTGGTATATACCCCTACATATCATACCCAACTGCAAAGTATGATGCTTAATCAGTATCTTGGACCATGTAAAGAGAGAAACAAACTCATCCTTGAAAATGTAATCACAATGTAGGGTATATAGTGTCTAAATCATAATGATGGTCTGGAGATATTTATATGCAAGCGAGCGGAGCGAGCGATCAAAAATGT